>QVRM01002037.1:0-22500 GCA_003439945.1 Dermanyssus gallinae | reverse complement strand
ATTCGCTATTCCACCACCGCTGAGTATCGGGGATCGTCCTTGGACGTGCGTGGCTGCCACAGCCGCAGCCGCTGTCGTTGCGTTGCGTCTCCTTGGGTGTGGTTGGTTATTCGCTGCTGGATGAATCGAATGATTCAGAGAGCGAGAGAGAGAGAGAAAGAGATTGGGGGGGAAGCCGGAGAGGGAGAGAAAGACACAAAATAGGATGTTCAATAGGTGAATGGACGGTGGACGACAAAGAACAACGGAACTCGGTCATCATCGTGGTCGACTTTCGTCGTATCGAGTGTGGGATGGCGGTAAACACCTCTATGGTCCCGTTTGTGGTGGTGTTGTTGTTGTTGCTGTTATTGTTGTTGTTGTTGTTGCTGTTATTGTTGTTGTTGCTGCAGCTGCTGTGTTTGTTGTTGTTGTTGTTGTTATCGCACAAGAAGACAGAAGACAGTGAACGAGTTTGTCCAAAGGTTGGTCGACGTGAGCCTGTAGGTTTGTGTGTGTAATTGACTCTAGACGGGTCGGCAGGTAGCCACCGAAATGACACCGATAGCAATAGGAAGAACACCAACAACACCACCAACAACAACAACACCAACAAGAACAACAACAACAACAGCAACAACAAGAACAACAACAACAACAACAACACCAACAACACCACCAACAACAACAACACCAACAAGAACAACAACAACAACACAACAACAACAACAACAACAACGGCAGCAGCAGCAGCGGCCACAGCAACAACAACGACAACATCGACGAGAACGACAGCCGCAATGACGAACGACCGAACGAAATGAGCTTTGTCACAGCTTCAAATAAGAGGATAAATATGTGTCACATAAATACGCGCGTTTGTCGCGATCTGTGGCTGTGGAGGTGTCATTGGTGTGGCGGCTGTTATTGTTGTTGTTGATGTTGTTGTTGTTGTTGCTGCCGTCCGTCGTCGTCGTCGCCGTCATCATCATCATCATCACCATCACCATCACCATTTCATTATTATCATGCTAGTTGTTGTCCTACGCTGGGTGTCGCACGCACTGATTTATAGTGGGCGCTTCCCAGTAACCCAGCCATGCGTCGTCGTTGTCGTCGTCGCCGCCGACCACGATGACGAAGACAGCAACTCCCGCTTGCTTGACTGACCTGTTTGGTCGTTGATGCCCGCAGAGTACGTACGTGGATTGCCTCTCGTAGACAATTGTTGTCGCAGATGTAGATAGTTAGAGAAGGTGTATTCGTAGTAGTAGTATTAGTAGTGTCGAGCCCGGTGGCGTAGAGGAGGCTTAAGACTGCGCCTCGCAACCGGAGGAGACACATCAGAGGTGCGCGGGTTCGAGCCCCACCGTTGCCCCACATTTGTATTTATGGCGGTCCGTCTATGAAGCAATGGGAAAAACAGTACCGTGGACGTTAAATCTTGGCTGAGGGTCAGCTCGACTTTATTTTAGTAGTAGGAGGAGGAGGAGGTTTGTAATGGTAGTAGAAGGGATCTGTAATCTAGAGCAGGGGGGATCTGTAATCTAGAGCAGGAGGGATTTGTAATATAGAGTACGGGGGTCTGTTATATATTGTAGGGATATATTGTACTAATAGTATGTCTTTTGTAATCTAGAGTAGAGGGTTTGCAATAGTAGTAGAGTTTTTGTAGTTGAGCGTAGGGGGCTTGCACTAGATAGTAGAGGGTTCGTAGTAGATAGGAGGGGGTTTGGGGTATATGGTAAGTAGGGGTATATGGTAAGTATATATATATATATATATATATATATATATATATATATATATATATATATATATATATATATATATATATATATATATATATATATATATATAACACGCAAGAGACAGAATAACAGAAACAGAGGAAGCGGGCAGGCAGTTGTAATAGGAGACAATGAGACATGAATATAAGCCAGGTCATGGTGTTGGCATTTAGATGCCATTTATTGCATGTTGGCTATAGATGAGGAGTCGATTACTGCTGCTGATGCGACTGAGACTACAGATACCACCACTGATCAGGAGGGAAGGCCTCACCCACCTTCGCCCAGCGCCTGCCTATCCTTAAGCAGACGATTCATCGAGCTCTCGGTCAGCGGGACATTGATGGCATTGAAACTTTGGCCGCTGCTGTCGCTGCCGACGCTTCTGCTGCTGCTGCTGCTGCTATTGGAACTGCTGATTTGATGATGATGATGACGACGCTAGGAAGGTTCATGATGGGGTTGCTCTGGGTGCCCCCGATTGTTGTTCATTTGTTTCCCCCGTTCCCCGGGACCGGTGCCGCCGACGACATCGTCATCTTCATCGAGTAGCCGGCGCTGCCATAGACGGCAACGTAGGCATCTGCCGTCAAGGGAAGGAAGGATCCTTCTATTCTTCGCTCGATGAGTCTTCGGTGGGCTGGCTGGCTGGCTGACCGGCCAATGGGGCGGGTCGGCGTGTTTGAAGGTGCCTTACTACCTACGTACCTCTAACTACGGGCGCTGCTCGTAGCAACCTCACTGACTCACCACCACCACCACCACCACCCTTCACCCGCAGCTCCTCAGCTTCCTCAATTCAGTCAACGTTGTGCAAAGGCAGGGCTTCTGATGAGACGCGGTACTTGGCGGGAAGTAGAAGCCGGGATCGAACCGACGACGGCCGTACGAAACCGAAACGACAACGATCCGCACCGAAGCGGCGGCGGCGGCCAGGGACGACACCCAGACGACCGGGGAGGTGGTCGAAAAAGAGACGAAATTGGATGGCATCATTTAAACTCGACCGCTAAAGGCGTCAGATTGTGATTGAAAGTCCACCAGAGGCTATCCCACTCTTCCTCTCCTCCACATTGGTCTCGCCTTGCATCTCTCCGTTAGTTCGGCCGCCATCGATGAAACCCTAGACCAATCGTCACAACAACAACAACAACAACAACAATAATAATAATATCGCTACGTTGTCGTCGACACCAATGTAGGCCCGCGTACTCGCAAACAGGCCGCTAATCTTCCAAGCTATATCAAGCGTCTGCACAACAGTCTGGAGCACACAACGGATGACGCCACCCAACATCGACTGAGGAACAAGTTAGAGACTGCCTTGATACGGCAGCGATGTCAGGCTGAGCAGGTCGTAGCAGAACCCGGAGATACTGCTCGCTTCTTCGGATACGCTTCAACTCACCTGAAGCTAAAGGACAATCTGTCTGTTTTCATTGATTCAGGTCAACGGATCACTAATGACCGACGGAAAGCTAACCTGCTGTGTGACCAGTTCTAAAGAACATATCTAAACTCTAATCCCATCGCACCGCTCTCTTCTGTACTATGCCAGGATAACGTCCAACAGGTCACCGATGAGGAAAGGGTCTTTGAGGAGCTCTAAAGCCTTGATCCGAAGGTCAGTATCTGCCCGGAATAACGTCCCGTGGTATTCCTCAAGAAGGAAGCAATAGGCGTAGCATATCCGCTAAGCAAGATCTTTCAAAGATCACTAGAGGAAAGACGTGTAACATCACTCTATCGCAAGGCTTAGGTTGCTCCTGTCCACAAAAGTGGGTCCAAGACTGACCCGGCCAACAAGCGCCCCGTCTCCCTCACAGCAGTGACATGCAAGGTTCTGGAAAGAATCCTATGCTTTGCAATCCTGAGCAGCGCTGAGCAACATAATCTGCTGAGCAGCACGCAGTTTGTCTACCGCAAAATCGGTCGACCGCCGATTGTCTGCTTATGTTTTTCAGCACGTAGGCCGATGGATCAGTGAGGGACTTCCCGTAGACGTCATCTACTGTGACTTCAAAAGTGCCTTCGAAACTATGCCCTACGATCTACTTATCTCCGTACTGCCATCTAAAGGAGTTGGCCCCAAAATCACCCAGTGGATTTCTGATTTTTGGAGGATCGAACTTTCAAAGTAAATGTCGGGATGACATTATCGAGAGAGGGTTGTATACTTACTGGTTGTCCCCAAGGTACTGTACTAGGAAGCCTCTTGTTTATGTTTTTTATCGATCAGGTCAAACACATTGTACCCAAATAATAATAATAATAATAAGTTGAATATTATTTATTTATTAACACCCGGGCTGGGTAAGTGTGTTTATGTTACATCACCGTTTTTCGACACAACATCTAGCGTTTTGCCAGTTCTGCTATGGACCAAACCAGCGGACAAACTGCGGCGTGACATTTATCACATTTACTCCAGCATTCTTTGCATCGACACTCGTCTTGTGGCTCATGGAAGCCCTCCACGTTGCATAGAACGTAATGAAATCCCTGGGCTGCAAAGGCCTTTGTTAATTGGCGATATTTCACCCCGCTAGCCCTCCACCCAGTGCTTCTCATTGCTGCTGTCCCATAAATTCCTATGTCTACCTCGCTAATTTTGGTTTGCCAGTTTCGCATATAGACGTCAAAGGCGCACGTTTTCTTTAGATTCCATCGTTTTTGTAGCTCCTCTTTCAGCAGTGGGCCACCTTCAAACACGTGGACCACCCTATTTCTGCATGTATTTGAAAGCGCAAAAACCCTCTTTAGAAAAGCCTTATCCCATCCATTAAACGCAATTCGTCTACTCCTACCTTAGCCCATATTAGTGAAATGCCATTTGTGGCGATGGGTGCTATCTGTATCCCAAAAAGAGCTACTGCTACAGCGACCAAAAGCATATGTGGGCCGCGGCTGCGGTAGTGGCCTTCCCAACCCTCTCCTGGATGTGTGATCGAAAACTACTGCCCCTTGTTGATAAAGTGAGCCCTAGGTATGTGAATTTATTTACAAATTTTAATTCTTTTCCCCTGATTTGAAGCACGTCATCCCTGGCCAGACGGCCGCCCCTTCGGAATTTCATGGCTACTGTCTTTTCCCAATTGACCTTTAATATATATATTGAATATATATATATATATATATATATATATATATATATATATATATATAAACTTCTTATTATCCTAGTGAAAAACGGCTTCTTGTCGCGCTGGGATCGAACCACTGATGTATAAACTATACGCTGACTCTCTGAAACATGTGGTTCTATAAGAAGTTGAAGCCAAAGTGCACGCAGATGATGTAAAACTATAATTTCAGTCCCCCATCATCGAGGAGAGATGCCGCCTTCGGATGGCGTTGGGCGCTCTCAAGGCCAGAAGAGACGGCCTTGATTTGCACCTAGAATTAAATCAAATTTAAGGAGGTTGTTTTTAATTCTAGACCTTTCTCCGTCCCCAACGGGCTCGGAACTCACCGTGAGGTATATCCTCAATGCACCAAGGGCCGGACATGTTGAGATATCTAGGGTTTTCTCAACAGTCTTTGTGGCAGCATGATAACGGACTCTCAGTGGAGTAGTTTATCATTTATTATCAATGAGCATCGCTCATAGAAAATTTGATCGACAACAGGGATCGAACCGGCGAAACCCCGGTAGATGACAACCATGACTAGCGCACTAGTCACCTAGACCACGCCGTTCTTGATTTACGCACCTATCCATCCAGAAATGTGGAGTACTGCATCTTGTAGGTACAGAGAGCAATACACCAGTTTGGTCATCGATGGATTTCATTAAGAACTACACTTGCTTGAAACTAGTGGACCGTCAATTCATTCGAAACGGGTTGCATTTTGCTCTCATGCTAACCGCAATCGTGTGGACGGCTCTTTATAATATTAAAAGTCAGATTAGAGGAGGCTGCTCCAGCTGAGAAACAACCTGTGTCTATTCAACAAGATATTCATGGAAAAGCAAAGGACAACACGCCAGGCAAGAGCGTTATCGTGTGTCCATCGCACGCAAGCGCGGCATATCAATGAGTGCTAAGGGATGCCGAACACCAAGTACAGACTATATGAACTATATGAAGACTAGAACTTCCTACTGACCATACGGCAAACATGCGTATATGCAAGTTGTATATTTTCTTCCCACCTTGGTTAACGCGTTTCAGTCAGTCAGAACTACGACGCGGCGTTAGATCGGCCAACAGCGTACATCATCGATAATTAGTTAGCAAAATCACTCATTACAACGCCTCCTACTTGCTCTCAGGGATAACTAATGCTTGATTACATTTTTTGCTTTCACTAATTTTGCGGTTCCTACGCTAAGAAGCTTGGTCGTGTTCAGCAAAATGCATTATTGCTGCTAGAGTCTTCAACTTCTCTGAACTTATTTTGATTAGTTGCTGCAGAGTAATGAAGTGGTACAACTCGTTCAACAACAATGTTTTCCAATAAAAATGTTTTCTTTCAAACACGTTGGTTTGTTAAGCTTTTCCATCTTGATCTCTCCAATGGCACATTTTGTGGAGTTATCTACATACATATTGTTTATTTCGTAATAACTTTGCATTTCAAGATAGTCATTGTTATAATATGATCGTCATTAAATTTAATGTGAACACCTTAGCGACCGTTCCATCGGGCGAAGAACTGCACAGACCGCCGATGTGTCTGGCAGCTGGCTGCGTCGCATTGTGAAGTTATCTCCGGCCAGACAAAGCGTCCTCTAAAATATGTACAGAGAGCGTATAGTATTATTTTTATAAAACTTTATTTGCAATATTATCGGTACAACTAACTAAATTATATTATTTTTAAGAAAAAAAAATAGAAAGACATTTATACTATTATTTGTGTTTTTTTTTTGTGATATATATATATATATATATATATATATATATCCTCCATTGACGTGGCTCAAAAGCTTTCACGCCATACGTGCGTAGGCGACATCCCGGTGACCGCCTCTTGCCCGGGCTTGGCCCCTCTGGGATGTCTGCACCTCACTAACAGAGGAAGAGATTGTGACGGAGCTATCAAACTTTGGCGCCACAACTGCCCGAAGACTGATCGTCTCCTCTGGCAACCAAAAGAAGCGCCTGCCAAAAGTCATCCTGATTTTCGAGCGTCAACCACAGGCGTCTGTGTTCCTGGGCTATCGCTCGCATGCGGTGGTTTTCCCGAGTCTGCTTTAACTGCTCCAGGGTTGTCCATATTTTCGGCAAACTGCTCACCTCCTAAGACTTGTCGCAACTGTGGCAAAGGAGGCCACTTAGCTGCTGATTTTCCAAATCAGCCCAAATGTGTCAACTGCGGGGGACCTGGCGATGCAAAGTCACCCAGTCTGCCCGCGATTATTCTACTTGAGGAAAAGGAATCAGGTCCTAATAGAAGCCTGAACCCTCCACCAGGTTCGGGCCACTCACCCGGATGTATCTATCAACGAAGCCTTCGCGGCGCCTGCACCCGCTTCACAGGGCTCAAATTTTTCTGAACCAGCTTCTTCCTCCTCGGAGGGGACGACCTATGCCTCGGTGGTGCGCGGCATTGCGGTTGGTGGAGACACCACTTTGCAGCTCATTCTACCTCGGCCTAGAGCGGCTCGCAAACAGCGTCCTCGAGCTAAGCCACGAACGAAGGTCACGCGCACTCGTCTCCGGGGACCTACCTCGCAAGTCAGTCGCTCACGGGTCGTCCGGATTTGTCCGGGACTTAATGTCTATAAAGTCCGAGCTGTCGAAAATGATTAAGTCAATTACGAAGGCGTTACAGCCCTTCTTGGCGCTTCTGTCGGTTGCTACTGACATCAGGCAATCATAATGACGGGTGATCACAACGATTGCAGGACGGTGACAGAACCCACACAGGTCACTTTGTCGGATCCTTTAGAAGCTGCCGGCCCAAGCTCCACGTCTGGGCAGAACTCTGCGACCACACCGTACCCCTTGGGACTCAACAAGGTTACTTGTCATCAATGTGGCCAGACCTTCGTCAGGCAAGGCCTCCGTTGAGAAACCGCACCCGCCCCCACAGTAGAATATAGGGGCCTTCCCGTCCCAGTTGGAGGAAATGAACTTAACGCTGAGCCTCGCGTTGGAATCTATACTTAACCTGCAGAACGACCCTTTAGTTCAGGCTTTCTTACCGGTAGCCAATGATGGACTGGGCCTGCCTGAAGCAATTTCTCTTTCAGTCGCAGCACAGATCGCATCCTTTCATTTGGCATTGAATTTTGTGAGTCTCTACCGGAGACCCCTTCTCTTCGTGGCGCGTGATCAGAATTGGCAAGCGACGGTCGATGAAATGGCTTATGGGAGTAAACAGCCACGGCCGCCAGCCAAGCGAGGTTACTGGCAGTTTTTCCACCGGATGCAGGTGCATGGCTGCACGCCCTCTCGAGCCCTCAGCTGGGTACCCTCCTGGCCGACGAGTCCACACGAATACTAGTCGGGTTGAGGTTAGGAGCAGAACTGGTCTCCCCACACCGGTGCAGATGCGGTGAAGAGATCGACTCCCTAGGTTACGATGGACTTTCCTGCCAAGACTTTCTAGCAAGCTCCAGCAAGGAACTGGACCGCAACTTTATAGCCATTAGCTAAGGCACAAGTAGAGCAACTCTATTCTACCGAAGGCCCTCTCTGCTGTTCCTGCGCTGTAGATAATGGCATAATGCGAATCTTACGCACGCCAATGTTTTTCTTCTCATTTGGTTAAATTATTTTATACCCTTGCTGCGTATGGGACGCTGGAGGGATGGCCTTTTAGGATGACCCTAGGGGCTGTTTCTGAATTCTCCGCCCACTACGTTGCGGCGGCGGCTAGCATAGCAACAACCAGTATTTTGTCCTGGCAAGTTTTTCAGGAGAACGGAGGTACTCTACGCTAGGTAGAGTAAACGCTGTATTATATTGTTTACGTATACTATTGGTGAAGTACTACAGACAGGCAGGCCTTGCTGGCCATATTGCGTGTATTTGTGTCACCACCCCCTGTGCACCCTTACTAACGACGTTTACGAGACGCCACGCGAGCATCATCACAATTGGGAAGGAGACAGATACACACACACACACACACAAGAAGGAGAGAACGAAGCAACAAAACTTAAAAGGGCGATGGCAATAACCAGCTATAGTAAGACGATTACCTGAACGTCCTCTAACGGAGCCCCGTAGAACGGCGCGATGATCAAAATAAAACCTTGGAAGAATTCAATAAGAGTTCGACTTGTGTCCGACACTAAGCCAAGTTCCGAAATGGCCGCGAGATCTCCATTGAAGGCCAAAAAAGGTACGAGTCCACCTACTGGAATTATAGCCGACTCCGGGCTTTAAATATTATATCACTGCACATATGTGCAATTTATGAAGGTCTTCGTCGTGCCTCGAATGATGGTAGCAATGGCGAAAAAAAGAGCACAGTCTGAGTTACAGAAATTAAACGTTTTACGGCACCGCATTTGCACATTGTGTAGGTGTGCGTGGCCAAGACGATCGGGTTCATGACAAAAACTAGACCGAAACAATAATGTTATTATTATTATTATTACAACTCATATGCAAGTTTTGTACCATCCATTTCAGGTTGTATGATAAACGCAGTGCTCATGTACTTTTTAGTTCTCGCTTTCGGTCAAAAGGCAGCTCCAAGAGTTTCCCTATAAACCATAACGATTATGGTCTGCCAAAAAACATGATAGTATTGCAGATTTATAAAAACCGATTTACAAACAATGTAAACAAAATGTATATTATACAACCAACCACGACAAAACATTAAGATGTTTATAAGAAACAATTACAGGTGTAGACTGTAATTGACTAGCACTCTCGGTGGTCGCACGAGTGTAAGAGACAAACGTGAAATGCATAAACGAGCAACAAATAACGGTGCTGTACTGATAAAGAATTTTTTTTAAATACAATATTTTATTCATTCAATTCCTCAAACAATTGTGAGGTGTGTTCGGGCACGGTCGTCGCTGCGTTGAACCTACATTACGTTAAAGATAATCAATATTCATATACACTTAGGTCTACCTACAAACTAGAGGTTGACCGGATGAGTGGCTTGTCATTCTTACAGTGCACCAGCAAGAGCTTTGCGCCCGACGCACCCAGGCTTGGCCACTCTTCAATACGCACGATAGCAGCATGGCAGCCGTAGCCCTATGCTCGCACGTTACCTTTAACACGAGACCGACGGCGGTGCGTGCCAGAGAAGATTGTAATACTTAGTTAGCCGAATAGCCTTATGGCCTAAGATGACATATTGGCCGAAAATATATCGTACTACTCATCTGAATTTGATTTTATAACTAGAAGTGCCACACTGGGACAGGCAGGAAACATTCAAGCTACCACATGAAGGTCGTTACACAAGATAACTGGTAAAATCTACAAAGCGCATATATATAAAACGACTATCCGATACGATACGACCGGGCTCGGCCGTGTTGAATGGGTAACTTGCTCCATAACTTGTGTCCAAAAATGACCAAATAAAAAACGATTGCCAAACGATCTGAGTACGATCTACAGATTTAGATGAGTTCCATGCGTTACCTCGTCAAACCTTTGAGGTCTATATAATAAATGATCAAAATCAACGTTGGCGTCGCAAAGTGTGCTTTTTTTACCGCAACTTAAGTTTACTATGGCATCTAGTTATTAGCTAACTTTGATCCGAGTTGCGATGCGGAAGACATTTTCCTTGACGTTGACTTAGTTCAAACGTTTGCTCCTAATGTTTTTTTTCTATTCGTAACTATATATTCAAGGGTACAGCAGTACAACATACTGGCCATACCGATAACGTATTCAACACGATAAGATATAAAGTCCGACTAAAACCACCTAGACTCTCCTTAGATATGCTCTGGTCACGATGTTTGAGGCCTTTTTCAAAACTCTTCAAAGGCGAAGGGGGGGGAGGCGTTTAGACATAATCAGATATATGGTATATAGATAGATACTTGGTAGACTTACAACAAACCGTTAATTCATATGATGATATGATAGCGATTCATGAACACGATAAGGTACATTATACCTTCGTACCTGTAGGGACTCTTAAAATATTGTCGTCGTTGTATACAAGGCGCTAGTTGCACAGCGCTTGTTGTATTGTCATACCGAATGCTCTAGAATATCTATATCTTGTTTGTAGGAACATTGGGTCTCTAAATCAGTTGGCCCGTTTAATGTCATCATAACTTTGTATATTGTATATGTCTATATTCTATATTTTATACAATCCTTGTAACTGCATTTGTGAGCTCCTGACGCCGAGCCAATTCTTTGTACTTAGGTAGTATCGACACTAAATGTGTGAATAAATGGAATTTGAATAGTTGTCCAGCTACTATAACTTCATATTACTTCTGGTGGCACGACCGTAACTCTTAATAAACTCTTACCTGCTTAAAATGAGATCGTGTCAGTTTTGTTTAGTTTTACTAGGTACAGAAGCTTACGTAACGTTAAATATAAGTATAAAACTTTTAATGTTAAAAGTGTACATATCTGGACTTAGTATGCTAGCTTTTAAAACATACTCTCATGTATCTATGTCTATATATATGATATAATTGGTGATTTTCACAGCAAATTCCTTAATATTGATAGCACAAGTTTTATTTTTGTCATGCTACTCTGGGCGTTCATGATTGGCTTCAAAGAACCTGTTTCCCATTTAATTATGAGCGTATGACATTTACACCATCTATGTTTTTGTGATTAAATGTTTTGTGGAAAGAAATTATATTGTACGAATGTGTTTAATTGGTGTACATATATTAGGACTACTATGTATACTGCATTTTTTATAAATATGTATTTTTCTCTTAAACCCTTTAACGAGATTATATTGCCTTGCACAATGATGCAAATCAGGATTACCGACGTCTCTACAGAGACGTATGTCGTAGAATAGCAACATATCTCAAGCTATCTCATCGCATGGGACTTTAAAAAAGTCTGTTTTTTTTAGATGAGCGTGTTGTTATGAGGTTTGACCTTGAAACAAACACATTAAAACAATTGAAAACGTATAGTGAAAATGCCTTCGTCGTAACTCTTTGAGGTGTCACATTGCCGGCAATTCCATTGTGAAAAGCTCCATTTGGGAGATGCAGTTTAATGCAGATTGTCGCATTTGCAATCGCGCATCGTCATCAAATATATCCTCATATTTTAACATAAGCTCAAACAATCCTAGAAACGGCGGCAAAAACAAAGCAAATCACAGCTGCAGCATTTACGTGATATGCTGAATCAGACGGATCTCACTTTTTTAGATAGTCATTACGGCATCTTTAGGTGCAATGCACTAGACGACTCCTTGCTTTATCTATCTGTTCCGTAATTTTTTTTCATGAAAACTACGATAGCTGTACGGTGTTTTTTAAAATTTAGGCAACTCGGTAATACCCATCCCTTGCAGTCTATTCAGCGGTCGCAAGAGTAGCCATGGCCGACAATAAAAAGATTATGCTGATTGTAGAAAAAACTCTACTTACACTCGATTTCAGAATGCTTTCAACCTATGACAAAAGCATGTAGTAAAAAACTTTAGCTTCTGCTTTTAATTGAACAATGCTATATGTATATATATATATATATATATATATATATATATATATATATTGAAGAGTAAAAAAAGTAAAGCTTGCTATATAAAGTAATTTTAACAAAGGTTTACAAGAATCAAAACCAGTGCATTATAGCAGGATGACACCTAAGCGAATACTAGCGATTTTTGCACCTTAAAGATTAGATAACTAGCCCTCCGCGCTTCTAAATTAGAGGTAGCTGTCGTGCGAAGTAAACGGCCTTTAGATAAGAATGAGGCAAGGCGTTACAAAAGTAATAAATAAAAACGCGGCTTCAAGCGTTCAGACGTCTGACATAGTAATATCACTAATAATTCTCTCGTATCATCAGACATTATAGTATCACTAATAATGCTCTCGTAATATTAGTATATTATTAGAAAGAAAAGCTTCCTCGTTTGCGTCCAGGAAGTAGGTCTTTACAAGTAGGTCTCTCCTTAAGGACAAGGCAAAATAAATTTGAAGTTTTTGAGCGGCACTTTGAGTGTTGCAATGTCCCTGAACACATTATGCACGAAGCACAATTAAAAAACAGGGACATTCTAGGTCATTTTTAGATATTTTGCGGTTTCGTTCAGAGAGAAGCTTTCGGAGGAGACCAAATTATTCGATTTATTTTGAAATCAGACACGTTTTCTTTAAAGCGGTTTGCATTTCTCGCAGAATTTCTCTCTCTCGAGGGAAACGTCCGATCGGATCTCAGGACTGCCAGAAACATCGCGTAACAGGCTATCAAAGTCATGCTCGTCATTGTTTTGCGTGCATTAGGAAAATACTCTAGCCAACTAGTCTACACAGAGCGGACGAAAAATAGAGAGCCCGCTACGAATTTCCTAGACAACTATGTTCGAGGAGATTGCACTACCTCTTCAGCTGTGCAGGAAATATTCAGCGGAGGCCAGCATCCTAACTCTTTACACACCATGTACGAGTACATTCTAGGACTAGACGCTCCCACATGCAGACCTTCGAACGTAACGACCACTTAGGCGCTTTAAACGGTCCGGTTGGCCCATAAGACCCATAGAGCTCAATAAGTAATATTGTATAGTTCCGACCTTAGCATGTCTCTAGCTGAGGTAAGTTTCGATGGGGTAGCTGTTCCCCGCGCGGCCGCATGGAAAGCGTAAATCCTGAGATGTGAGAGTTTTACGCTCGCACTTGCCTCACAGCTCAGACTAGCCTATTTTGGCTAGTCTGAGGCAGAAAAAGCGATGTGAAAGCGAGTTTGCAAAAACAATGTCTCTTACTGAACTAGTTGCTATGAGAACACACACATGGATGACACAATGCTGCAGACTCGTTTCTAAATAATCGGGTACCACCTGTACAAGGGATCAGAGACGACCGCCGAAAGGGCCGCCGAAAGAAGTATCTAAGCAAGATTGTGGCTATGCGAGTCAGACGCGAGCACCTCCACCGAGCACATCCACCATGATTCTTGTTGTTTTACAGAGCTATCTTACAATGATGGTGCTCGTGAAATGTCAATGAAGTAGTAACAACTCTACCGCTACGACCAAACAGAACACTCACTCGGTCTGTGTTCGTCGAGGAGCTAAGTGCTGACAGCATGGACATCAACAATCCAAACGTGTCGCCGAATTGAGCCGTCTATCTGTTTGTGAGGTGGATGTAAGTGTAGAAAGAGAAGAAAACGATGAAGAAAATCAAGAAGAAGATGAAGAAGAAGAAAAGAAGAAATTGTGATGATGTTGGTGATAGTGGTGATAGCAGGACGTTGATGACTGCTTCAGCAGGCCGATGTCTGTTGTTGCATTTGTTGAGCCAGCCTGGTTCTCAAACACATATCCCTTGAGCGCTGCTATCAGCCATCACAGCGCCATACAGGTAAGCCCATAGAGAATGCAGGCCGAGATGTGTAAGGGGTGTAGTCAATCGTTATGTTTGCTTCTGAAGTCGTCATCAGTGTCATAAAGATCCTCGACGTCGTCGTCGTCGTCGTCGTTGTCATCATCATCGTCATAACCATCGGCATCACCATCATCACCACGACCACCGCCATCATCATCATAGTCATCATATTGTGTGGCGATAGTGTAGTAGTAGTAGTAGTAGTAGTAGTAGAACTCTGACGTACTTCTTCAATACCTCGTCAGATGATGAGGACGTGGAGAGACACGGTGTAGATATAGCTAGCGTCTATCAACCACAGCCAGTTCGTCATGTTGTTGTCGCTACTACGACTACTGAAGTTAGTAGTACAACAACAACAACAACAACAAATACTACGCCTCTTATTATGATAGCTGCTCCTCTCTATTATCGCCAAGCACCTACGGTGGCGATGCGAGCTGGCAGCGAGACAACACGACTTCATCTTCCACCATCTTCCCTCACTCTCGTCCCATCCATCCCTCCATTGCTCCCATCCATCTCTTGCTAGCCGCCGCCGCCCGATCTCAATGACGTACCATCTCAGGGTACAATACTGGCGACGGGGCTGAGTCGAGGGCACAGATCTTTTTTTTCTTCTGCACCGGTCGACTATGCAGGATGGCGGCACGGCACGGCATGGCATTTGCTTCTGCTACATGGATCAATGTGCTATGTGCGGCTGTTTTGTGTTCTGCCTGTTAGTCTGTCTGTCTGTCTGTCTCTGACTGGGTGAAGAAATAAATGGGCAACACAAGAAACACTTGTAACCAACCGACTTCTTGGTATCACTTTGCGCCGTCCGCTGGTGACCCGCTGGAGGACGGGCCAGATCTAGCAGCAGCAGCAGCAAAAGGAGAAGGAGAAGCAGCAGCAGCAACAGCATAACCCCCATACATACACTCATACCTAACTCCATACATACGCACAACCGCAACACATAAACAAACATACACACGCCTACACATCGACAGCAATGTACACAGCAAACATACCCAGTCCGAACGAGATCTTGACCATGACCAACAACAACAACACCCACCCGGGCTCCAAGTGGGTGAAGCTGAAGACCCCCACGCTGCTGAAGTGTGGCCGTGTTGATACGCGGACCGCCGAGTGAGGAGATGATCGAGTCGAATCGAGGTGAGCAAGCACCACAGCCTCATTCACCTCAGGCGCTGTGGGCCGGCGCGAAGATTCGCTCGCTGACAGACAAAAAGACTTGCATACCATTGCCAACAGTCGAAACTCACACGCACACAGCACACGGGGCCGAGGTGGTGGTAGCGGTAGTGATAGTCGTGGTCGTGGTAGCCAAACCAGTGTTGACGTCGTCCAATCCTCAAAAAATAGACGCTTGAAGGACGATGATAATATGCTGTCGCTGTTAGCTGTCGACGTCGCCACCATAACCACCACCACCACCGTCGTTGCTTTAGTATGTATGGCGTTCATGTGAGCCAGGAATAGACAGACGAGAAGTAGACGAAGCAAGTAAACGGTCAAAAAGACAACTTAAGTCTCTGGTGAAGTCTCTCGGTTTCTCTCTACCTATCTATCTATCTATCTCTCGTTCGATATTTTGTCTCCCTCCCTCCCTCTCTCATGAGCTGTAGCGTCACCCACAGGCGGCCGCCTGCCTCACTTCCCGCCCGCCTACAGTGTTGGCAGGTACAGCTAAACAACAGGCTAAAGCATGTAAACACCGTGTAACAACTGCTCTCAGTATGTACAACATGCGCACACCTAGGAACATCTCAAGGTGCAGATCGAGAGCTGTTTTGGGTCGTGCCTTTCACTTGACACGCTTCGGTTGATTTTCTTGTACAGACACTCTCATTCTTATGTTGTTGTTGTTGCTGTTGTTATTGTTGTTGTGCTTGCTGCCCTGTTGCTTCATTGCTGTTGTCCCTGTTGTTGTTGCTGTTGTTGTTGTTTTTTGCTTTCTCCGTTGATTTTCTATGTTATTTTCCGCCGGACGCGCGTGCCTCTGCATTGCTTTGTCGTCGTCGTCGTCGTCGTCGCATTCACTATGCATTGTCGTGACGACCAACGGTGAGTACCAACAACAACAACAGCAGCAGCAACAGCACCAGAGGCGGCATCGAAGTCGTTTCGAAGTCATGCTAGCAACAGTAGCAAAAGAATGCATCGTACTAGCAGCACGGGGGAGGGAGGGGGGGGGGCGGAGTGGGGGTGGTGGGAGAACAAGCCATCGAACAGGTAGCAGGGAGGTTCGGCACATTGACGCAACAGCGATACGCTGCCATACGCTGATTGAGTTGCAAAGCTACCGGTGGCGATGGTGAAGATGGTGGGGTGATAGGTGAGTAGTGGTAGTACTACATGGTGGTACATCCGCTCCGGATGGGCCGCCTCTCTTCTCTAAACGGGCGAGCGAGCGAGCGAGCGGGAGGGCGGGCGCGATGTGCAGCATTGTGCAGCAGCAACAGCAACAGCAGCACAGCGGTGTTGTTCACCGTTGTTGATACACACACACCCACAACCACTGTCATGTAGAATCGTTAAACTCTGTCTGCTTCTGCGCAGATCAAAAGCATGCGAGCGACCGAGCGACCGACCGACAGAGCAAGCAAGTTCTCTCTACTTTCGCAAGCCGCAGAGGGACAATGTAGAATGGATGCTGCTGCTGCTGCACTGTTGCACGACAACGGTTCATTGGTTGCCGTGTTGCGCTCAACAACAACAACAACAACACCGAGCGAGGCAATTTCGCGGCGGCGGCTGGTGTGGTGGCATCTCACTCACTTAGAGAGAGACAGAGTTAGTTGTTGAGGTGCTACCGGGAGGGGGGGGGGCGGGGGGAAAGTTTACATGAACCACAAAACGACCCCAGAAAACGGGTCGAGCCAAGCCGACCACCACCACCTCACCGTTCGACACTGACTGAGTGACGGACTGCATTTTGTTGTTGTTGTTGTTGTTGTTGTTGATACACTGAAGGAACTTGTTTCGCGCCTTTTAAGAGCCTTTTGAGCCTATTTTATGCGATTTACGTCCACGATGATAGGTAGGGATTCCAGGAATAAGCGCGCGAGCAAACAAAATAAGGATTTCATTAGTTATGCACCACCACTACGCTGACAATGAAAATTACAACAACGCCAACACAGACACCAACTTCAGCAGCAGCAGCAGCAGCATCATCATCATCGTCGTCGTCGTCGTCACCAGCAACGGCAAGAACTACAACAACCGTAGAAGAAGCAACCGTCGAAGGGAAACAACAAAGATAACAGCATCAACAAAAAAAATCAACAAAAACACTGTAAACCACAAGAGCTACGACTAAAAAAGTAAGAGACACCAGAACAGAAACAAAAACAACGAAGCAGCAGCAGACAAAGGCAACAACAACAACAACAACTGCTGCAACAAACAGAAAAAATACCAATGTCTACAACTAGCCCACAAAAAGACATGTTGAATACAGCAAATATACCGCTAGCGGCTAAAGAACTGGTAGTACGTAGCTCGTCGCTTCGCGGCGGTGTGGTGTAAGTCGATTGGACAGTTTCTTTCTTCTTCTCACTCAAAAGCTTGAGTCGGCAAGAAAGTTCATCGAGGTTGCACGCCTCTTTCTCGAGTTAAATATGCACATATATATATATATATATATATATATATATATATATATATATAACTAATTTATGATGAATGAATTCAATCATTCACGATCGGACCAAAACATTTGGGTCCCTGCGAACATATGCACCATTTCGGGGGGTCCAGTATGGGGACCAGCCATTTCTGGAGGGCTCCTCGAACCGAGGCCGCATTGCCCCGTTGTACATCCAGCGACAAACGCTGTCTGAGGAAATCACTTGCTCGCTTATCTCCGCTGGCTAGAATTAGCCGCTTCCCGACTTTCTGTAGCAAACTGCGAGTAGACGGACCCGGCCCGCCAAGGGTCTCGAAGGCAAGTGGGTGAAACTCGTACGAGTAACCGATGTTCTGGTACCTTCTAACCTTGCCTGCTTCGGCGAGAGCCGATGCATAACCAGCCTGAGCCGCGCCAGCACTGACCATTGAAGGGGCTAATGAGTCAGGATATATATATATATATATATATATATACGCCATAGACATCCACGGATGACAGGAAAACTCTCTAAATGACGCAAACTACGCATGCAGATCTTAGGTTCTTTGAGTGGGTTCACCTAAGTTACCGCTAGAAATCATCACTGTTTTCGTGAAAGTCACGTAAATTGAGAGCTGATGAACGTAAATCACGTCACTCGACAATGCTTTAGTGACTTGGACGACGCTGGAATGAGCTGGTAGAACGCTGAGACTGGCTCATGGAAGAACGGTCCATATTTTAACTATTTCCGTTGCCAAAAGACGTTAGCTTGATCGATAAAACAGACCAAAATTATATACGCAGAATAGTAGACTCTGCAACAACAACAATGGACAACTGTCGATAACGTATCAACAGCAGCGAAATAGTCGACCGTCACCAGCCAATAATATCTAATATCAATAGTGCAAAACAACAACGCTAACTCTAAAAACAACACGTCACTACCAATAGCGAGAACAACAAAAATGGCCTCCTCAGAAGTAGTTTTAATAATTATCAATACGACAATAACAGGCAAGATCTGATTACAGCCGCAAAATCAACAAACAAATAACAATTATACCTACACCAACAGATACAAAACTAACATTCGACTATTATTGCCAGTATTATGAATAGTCGTTCCACAATAACGATTTTAAATAAATAAATAAATGCAATACAAACAATCACTCAGTAAATGTAATACAAACCATAACTCGATAAATGTAATACAAACCATAACTCGATAAATGTAATACAAGCTATAACTCGATTGTTGTAATAAGCAACATAAACAGGGAAAATGCACTTTAAATACTCAGCAAACAGCAACGGCGTCAGTTGCAATGACAACAACAACAACACCAGCGACAACAACAGCAGCAACAACAACAACAACAACAGCAGCAACAACAACAGCACAACAACAACAACAGCAATACTAAAATTGTATTGCTGCATAAACTGTAACCGTTAACAGCGATGCATTAACATGTAGGCAGATGGCCCCCCTATTTATTGAAGACTAAGTCTAAAACGATTCGATTTTTTGCGGCAACGGCCACCACCACCACCACAACAACAACAACAGCAACGGTAAAAACAACAACAACATGAATGATCATGATGATAATGAAGACTATGATCATGTTTATTATTATTATTTGTTGTTCTGGCCTTCAGTTGAAGTAGCTCTAACCTGAGACTACCAACTGAAGTCTGTCTGTCTGGGGCCATAGTCCGGGCTAGACGAAGGCGGGAGGAAAACGCGGTGGGGCGAGACATGGGTGATGGGTACCAAGAAGTTGAACTTCGATCAGATCGAAAACACTAGGGCCAAATATCCGGCGTCGAGTCTGCGCGTCAATACGCGCTGCCGCAACCACTGCTTTCTCTCTCACTATATATATAATATATATATATATATATATATATAAATCTACCAATTTTTTTTTATTAAATATACAAAGTTTAAGAAAGGGAATAGAGTGTGTTGAAGCTGAGATTCAAAATGCCGGTGGTCATTTTGATATTATTTGTTTAAGTGAAATATAGATAAAGGATCGTGAGAAGGAGTTATACAATATCCCGGGCTAATTTGCATATTTTGCAGTTGTTCTACAAAAATAGAGCAGGAGAGACAGCAATTTACATGCATAAAGACTATACGATTGTTGAATCTGCAACCAGTGAGTTAACTAATTGCGAGTGGGCTCGAGCACAGACTTACATCTGTGACACTGATGTCGTTGCCCGACATAAGCACAAACTGTGCAATTGCAAGACAATCAAACACACCGTAGTGTTGGTGAGAAAATTCTGCAGTATCTGAAGAAAATACGCAGCCGGCTCGAAGATGCGAAATTGGTTTATTAGTTTTCACGCGCGATATCTTAAGATAATATAACCCTACGAATGTTCACAGTCGTCATTTCAAGACGACCATTTTTGTGCCACATCGACGGCGATTCGATTCGTAATTGCAAAGTAGCTAAAATTATCTGATGGATGAGGTAATTTATGCATGCATTACATTTTGACATGCCTTACGGAAAACCTTAATTACTACGCATTGAACTACGGATTGAATCGACCTAATCGTCATAGATTTGGCACTAAAGTCATATTTACAAGATACGTGCATTTGCTTGGATGTGTGCTTTATTTTTAGTGCTATGAATGGCCGTAAAGTTATGATTTTGAGGTATTGGGTATTTGGGATTTTGAGGTATTGAGGTATTGTATATTATTTAACGACCAAGTCGCACAGAGTGGTTGTCTCGTAATCGCACATTTAGTGCTCTTATATCGGGCAAGAACACGAGTGTGTAGTAATTTAGTAATTTCACTCTCAGTTCGAAACAAGACTGTTCGAGAACCATGTTTTATGAGAAAAATATTTGCTCTAACGAGCAAAACAATCGGGCACCCTGTATTTTTTTTGAGCAGAAGCGTTCCACAAGACAGCGACAATGGTGGACAAAGCATGAATGAATCGTTGCTCTACTTTGCTGTTGTTCTTTGATATGAGTAGTCAAGTATGATGGTATACTCCATGGGGTAAAAATAAATGCGAAGAACGATGCGCTATAAGCAATATTTCCCAAACGACGGAGAGAATCAGTTAGGAACATTTATATATCACATAGAAAAATGTACACGTTGAGATTTGCTCTCATTACGTCAAGATCTCACGTGGGATATAGCGAATTGTTTATGCAGACCCAAGAATCGCCATCTCATTCCTCATTGTACCCATCTCAAGAAAATCATTTAGCGGCACTTTATTTGCACTAAATATGGTCATAAGACACGTAGGTCAGTGCCAGCTTTTTGGGTGTTGAGACGGTGATATTTTTCAGATATTAATATACAACATATTCTATAGATGGTCGACTTTATCGGAGACGAATGCCGTTTTTGAGACCTAATGAACGTGTACAATTTGAATGCAAAACTATCGAAAACTAATGTAAAAAAAATATGCATATAAAAAAATATATATATGTATATATCCTCTCTGCCCCTCAAAGAATAAACATAAATAAATATTGTAAACTAACCTGTTGAAAAAAATGCATTATAAATTATTTTCTGAAAATCGTAAAACCATTTCGTTCTCTCGCAATGGAACATTTTGCGAAGTGATGACTCGGCAATCATATCGTATTCACAAATAATACTCATTTCACTCTCACTTTAAGCAAGTAAATTCCTCCCATTCCATTGGAAAATATTTTTTTTATCTAGTTTCTACTATCCTCTACACAAACTTTTACATACTGCCACTTTCTGCACACACACACATATACAATATATATTTTGTTTTTAACAAAGTCATTTATTTATTATATACACATTCCCAACGGTATGTTTCATACATTTACAAATATTTGCAAGAAGTCTATAGGAATTTAAACCTACTACAATTACCATTGTGTTGGTAAAAAATTGCAGCCGGAATGAAATTACTTTTGTTTTCCTCTGTGCGAGAGTCAATTTAGGAAGACTAGTATACTTCATCATTGAAGGTGTAGTAGGTATGACTTTAAATTCTCCTTAAAGTTGTTTAGGGACTTCAAACAAAGCAAGCTAGCCGGAAGAGTGTTCCACTCTCTGACGGCTTGAACGCCAAAAAAAAAATCAGGCTGCCCCTGCTGCTTCGATGCATGCGGATCTTCAGTGTGACCGTGTTAGAGGCTCTGGTCTCCCTCGTCTCTCCAAGGCGATATAGTTCTAGTATTGTTGGCTCAATTTCATGGATATTCTTAAAAATCACTATCAAGGTTTAATAGCGCATGGTATTGTGTTGTTTTCTCTGTCGACTGGCCGATTCCCGAAACATACGAAGAAAGCGTCCCTGTGCCACACTCAGTCGCTCCGCCCAACCCTTACTGCAGACAGTCCAAAATTCCGATTCGTACGTTGGGTGACAAAAAAGCGTTGTAGAACAGCTTGCATGAAGATGCTCTAATTTTGTTCTTGATGTACTCTTGATGCGTTTGTGGTGACAGCAAGTCGACGAATAAGGGTCTCTACATGAGCGTTACCAGTATAGTACCAGAATTTTGCATCCACTGTTAGATTCAGGACTCTGACACGGTCGTTGGGTTGTATCAGGC
>QVRM01002036.1:0-49314 GCA_003439945.1 Dermanyssus gallinae | reverse complement strand
GTGCATATATATATATATATATATATATATATATATATATATATATATATATATATATGTGGCTGTGTGAAGGAAGGTAAAGACTCAACAAGAGATGGGGGGGGGGACAAGAAGCTGAAAGACCGAGGCATCGTCTGCATAGAAATTCGAGCAGCCACGGGCCAAAGAATGGATCGTGCTGGACGACGAGAGACCATGGACTAAACAACAAGAGAGGTACGAAGAGGCGGGCGGCGCGAACCAACGCACCCAGAATGCGCGCGTCTGCGCGCTCAATGAAGACACACCATGAATAAACAACGGATATACAGATATGTATATAGCTAAATAGATAGGTAGCTAGGACAACCGAATAGGATAGACAGAAAAATACATAAAGCGAGAGCGGACGAAGGAAGAACTAAGAGCAAGGGAAGAAGAGGAACATCGTATGTAGACGCTAAACCAACATGATCCAGGAGGTAGCCGCAACAGAGTACGCTGCACGCGTGTTGTTATGGTTGTTGTTGCTGTTGGGGGGTGATGGCCCGTACTGCCGTTGTTGGCATTGCCACAACGTGTGAACATGTCGTGGACGGGGTGGGAAAGGGGATCTTCATTACAAGTCACGCATATATGAGCCTCATTACTATTCTTGCCCCGGGGCAGTTTTCCCCATATCCCTACCTCTTTCTCTCTCTCTTTCTTGCACGAAGTATCTCTCTTGCTTTCTGTCGTTCTCTGTCGATCTGTCGTGAGCCTAGCTGCAACGACTGCAAACCGCACCCGTAGCGGGGGTGGTGGCCGACGGGGTTTGCCCGACTTTCTCAGACCGCGTAGCTGAGACCGTGCTGGTACCTACCGTATTTGGCTCGACTATGTACGCCGTACAGCTCGACGATACAACATTAGGCAAGCCGCCAACTCCATCACGTCAACCACCTCCACGATGCATATCACCTTCACTACGCCTATACGACTATCGGCATCGCCAGCAGGACCGTTATCCAGCATCTTACGTTTGCACAAACCAGCAGGACATAGGTTTGCAACCCAGTAGGTTAGCGGTTTCTGCTTCCGCAGCAGCAGCAGCAACAGCAGCTGGTGCTGCTTCTGTGGAGTGCGGTGTGTAGCGCACTGCGCAGGAACTGCGGCGTCTTGTCACTTCCGCCCCTACTGCTGCATGTAGTCACATCCCTACATGCAGTCGTCGTCCTGACCGAATAGGTCGGGACTACGACGACAAGGATGTCAGGCTTTGTCCACTTTCTGTGAGCCTGAGAATCCAGCCGGGCCTGCTATCTGCACGACTTGCGTACCGCCGCTTGACCGTCGTATTGTCTGGCTTAGCAATATTAGCAATATCACCGTCTCAGCTGTGTATGTATACGTGCAACTGACGCAGGCTGACTACACACACATATATATATATATATATATATATTCAATTCAGACATGATGTATATATATATATATATATATAACCTTAGAACGGCAAAACCTGCACTGTAAACGCAACATGTAACACTCAATTGCCATATGCAACTGCTAGCCATCTTGTACGCGTAGCATTCTGAAGGTAAAGTAAATGTTGCAAAGGGTCGTCTTGATAACCATTGCTACCAATACTAGAAAGTGTGCAATGAGAATCAATTAGGCGTACGCCCTTTTAATAATGACATTGTAGAGCTAGTTTATTCCGTAGTTCCGTTTGTGTTCAAGGGGTTCGGTGTCGCAGGCGGCGCACACCACCCACACATCGCCCATCTGTTGCTCCAGCACGACCGGAACGTTTGGTGGGTGGTCTATGATAAAGAGGTCCACAATTTGATATACTCGCTATTGCTTCGTCGTGAATAGCCTGCTATGGTTTCGGCCGTCGGACACACGACAAGCAACTGTAGTATTACTACTCCCACCACTATTCCTCTTATTGGTTGCGACCCATTGTGATTCCGATCAGCTTCTCTTATTTGGGGATAGCATTTCGCTTCTGGTCTGCTCGGAACACACAGCAGCCAAGGGGAGCTGCTGCTTCTTCATGTATGCCTAGCAACTCATGACGACAACGATAACACCAACAACAGGAGGTAACAGCAGCAACAACGGCAATGCGTGGCAGCAACAGTAACAACGATGACAACGACAACAAAAGCAATAACATTTATAACAACAACAACAACCACAGCAGCAGCAGCAGCAAGAACAACAACAACAACAACAACAACAACAACGACAACAACAATAGCGGGAGGTGTGATGCTCTCATGCTTTTACACGCTGACCTGCTTGAAGCTCACTACGCGTACCGCGGAGATCAAATCTCACCAGCTCTCAACCGCTAGGACATAGACGCGAGAACTTAGCGAGAGAGAGAGAGAGAGAGATAGGGATGATAAAGCAGGCAAGCAACCAGGAGGAACACGAGGAGAAGGAGAGAGTGAATACGTTTCACACATCAGCCAGCCATCGGCCCAACCAACAGGCTCACGGCCTAGGGCCAGCAGTGCTTCGCTCGTTCGTCCTTCATCCTCAGAGCAATGCTGTAGGCTATAGGCAATCGGAACCGCTCTGGCCGTCAAACGAACACCGATGGCCTGGCTCCTCGGCCCGCTTCGGACCCTTAGTCTCTCTCTCGTTCTCTCTTTCTGACTGTATTTTAGGCCGGCATGGATGAAGCCCGCAGGCGCGCATGGGCGGCCCTCCAGTGGACAGGGTTCATCTTGTTGTTGTTGTTGTTGTCGTCGTCGTTGCTGCCGGCGGCCCCCCTAGGGAGTTTGGGATCTAGTTGTTCGCTATGAACACCTAGGTAGTTGTTGATTGGGTTCACACTGCTACCGCTAGATCGGTAGGCAGCATCGGTCGAGAGCAGGCGCCAGGTACGTTTTGTTCACCTATCTATCTATCTATCTCGCATTCGAAGGCGACGAGCTTCTCTCTAAGCCTTCGAAGCATACGAGATCACTTTGGGACGAACTCTGGGACGAAAAATATATAAAGAGACAGAGAAGCGCAGACAGACACATTATTTGACCGGTTGGCCCTATGGCACACTAAATCCAAGGCAGCAGGCGGTTCTCGATTTTCGCTACCTAGCTTGCCTAGAACACGGATCCTAGTTGGGGGTTGTTTTTCCATCCACTTGCCTGCCTTGCGGCGGGTGGCAGCGTCGATGGCTGGGGTCTCGACGGCGACTACGATGCGTACACCCCACACAGCGAGTTTAGCGGCGTGCCAGGAATTACAGCACACAGCTTTTGTTTAGGAGTAGTGTAATTCAATTAGTAGATTACTGCTCTCGTCAAGAAATTCGTGATATAGTAAACGAGGTAGTTGTACGTAGGTCTCGACTGGTGCGAGCTACCTGCTGTAATTAGTAAGCTGAAGGCTAGAACGTTGCGGCTCGCCGGAGGAGCCGGACTTACTCCTACCATGCTGTGCATCTACAGATGATGGGTGGTCACCGGCTCAGCACAACCAGGCCTGGACATCGATAGCGTAGCAAAATAGCGCTGTGAAGAGGCGTGGTGTACTTCTAGCGTCTGCAGAAGGAAACTCCCATAATCAGCATAACAAGGAGGTAGGCTTGAGGAAGCTGACACAAATGTGGATATCTCAGACACTACCACTACTACTACTACTACTATATAGAATTGACAGCGTAGAAACGTTATCAAGGCGGCGGTTGCATTGGCATGTTAGGAGCGAACTAAACAAAAGCGATCATATTACGGCACGGGTTTATGTTTTTCTCTATTTCTGCTCTCTCTTTTTGGATTAGAATTATATATTATTTTGTTCCTTCTCTTGGGCGCACGTTTTTCGCTCGTTTGTTCTATGCGGGTAAACTATGGTATTTCTCAGTTTTCTATATGTATATATATATAAATTCGGCACTAACCAGTAATGACCTAAGGTACACTTATGAAGATTACGTCATTGACCTTTTTTTTTCTTTTTTTTTTCTTTTTTTTTATCTCAGTACATACATTCTATCTCACCGACATGTCATCCAATTCTCATAAATTGATACCTATATGTATGCATATATATATATATATATATGTTTTGACACAAAAAACGTTATATAAACATGATACATCAATATATATACACGGCAAGCAGCGTGTCCTCGACCGCGTTTGGGCTCGCGAATGTCTCATATGAAGTTCTCTATTTCCTGTGATGGCCAAAATTCGAAGCCTGGCCGAGGTAACACCTCTTCGCCGTCGTTGTTGTTGTTGTTGTCCTTGTCGTCGTTGTTATCAACATCATCGATGACGAACAGACACTTCAGCTGTAGCTCTCGGCTCCCATATAACTCAAGTGCACTACGCCGATCTAGCCAGTAAGCGAGCAAAAAAAACAAGCCAAGTGACACGAATGCCTACAACTACCCTCGCCACTGCCTGCTGCCACTGATTCTACTACTACTCGGCGTCAGTTCTGCTCATTCTGCTTTTCGTCATCACTACATAGCCGTCGTTTATACCTCAGGCTGGCATCTCTCCTCGTGGTCCTGGTGCAGGTAATGACTGTGGCAAATTGTCGCGATGTTTCTGTGGAAGCACATTTATTTATTGTCAGCGGGGCAACGCCGCCTTTGTGCGTGAAACACTGCTAGACTTGACACGACAGAACCTGGAGGATATGGGACGCTTTCATTTATTTGGTTCGGTGCAGACGTTTATAAGGAGACAATTGTTACATCTTATATATATATATATATATATATATATATATTTATATAAGAGCAAATTAAATAAAATGCGCATAATACTTTAAAAAATTATATATACTATTGCCGCTATATATATATATATATATATATATATATATATATATAGAGAGAGAGAGAGAGAGAGAGAGAGGGGAGAGAGAGAACTGATCTTCTCAAAAAGTACTTTCCATTCTTTCTAGACCAGATACCTATTTCCATGACAAAGAGCTCTGGTTTCTGCATCCCGACACGATCATAATGTGTGTTTTTACTGCTTCTGGTAAAATAAGTTTCTGTCCCTATAGTTAGTTTTACAGACATCTAAATAGATAGTTGTTCGACGGCGCGATGTCCGATGTGAAATGAAACCATAGACGCGGAAGCTAGTGACGATAGTTATGTGACACACCCCGAAGTCCATGGTCAATTCACGCGTAGTCACTCGAGGATTAGATTTCATACTTTTGTGCAAACGGTCTTCCCCGAGCGTAATAGGCCTTGCTAAACGAATCCATCATCCAAAATGCTCAAATTGCCGAAACGGATTTGGCGAATAAATTGTAGCAGGAAGTCTTTGAAATGCTGTCCTCGCCGACTATGCTCCAAATGTTTCGGATAGTGTACGCAGAAGTAAGGCCACTTTGAGCTCATACAAAATTACCGCTAATAACGGACATCTTTCGTTGTTCATTTCGACTGAATTTATATAGCAAAAACAACAAATGATATCACTTTTTAAAGTGCTCTATATATATATATATATATATATATATATATATGAGTAGCCACATGTACAGATATACGCAAAAGCGGTGTTGATAAGTCTCAGCTGAGAAAATCCTGACAGCTGTGCTTCTAACGCCCGGATGCCCAAGTCCCAAGTCCGCCCCCCGCAACCCCATCCTCAAACTCGGCGGCCGCCTGCTTCTTTCTGCCACTGCGGCTGCTTATTTGCTCTGTACGTGTGTTTATTCAGAGCCTTCGAGGGTAAAGGAGCAGGCTCACACCGCAGCCTCTCCATCATCATCATCATCATCAGTCTCATCCTCATCGTGATCGACATCAAGAGCAGCAGCAGCAGCAGGAGTCTGAGCATCAGTGGCAAAGGAGGCATCACCGCACCATATGAGACCACACGGACAGGATGTGGTTGCATGTGACTGACTGGCTGGCTGGGGTGCTATGGCGGCGGCGCGTGTGACCATGATGCAGCAACTACCGCCAATGCTACAAACCTAAGGTTGTCCGATAACCTACCTGCTTGAATTGCCGGTGCCGAGCGACCAAACGGCAAAAGATCGACCAACCAGAAGAGACCATCAGCAGTGGAAGCAGTTTGAATCGAAGCAGCTGCAGCAGCAGCAGCGGCACCGCAACCTGCGGCGACCACGAAACTTCCACACCAGGATAATGTTGGCGACGGGAAAATTCGTATGAAGGTGTAGTAGTAGTAGCAGCGAGGTACTACCTCGTCCTGTAAGTGGCTCTTGGCAAGCACTCCAATGAGGGGGGTGGCGCGTCTGAGGATCGTCTAGCGTTAGACGACAACAAGAGGAGCAACAACAATAACAACAGTAGCAACAACAACAACAACAACAACAACCACTACGATGGCGACAATGACGCCGGTGGAGCGACAGGCAGGCAGGCGGAGGCGTGGGGTATCCAGGGGTGCCGCAGACTCCAACCACTTGAACAGGAAGGAACTTGAACCCTGAAGAGCGCGGGCCGGGCTTAAGAGGAGCGAAACACCGCAAGCAAAGCTCCGCCGTGTCAACGGAAAATCTCGAGAAAATCTAAGAGAGACAGAGAGAGCGAGAGAGAGAGAACAAGGTGGTTAGATATCCAGTGGGAAGCAGTCAGGTGAGAAAGGGGGGAAGGGGGGGGTACAAGCACGTTCGTTCGGACTTGTTCAAAACGACACAAACGCAAACATTGCCACACTTCTGTTTCGAGCACGCGTGCCTGCACGCACAGCCTATGTACAAAGCTCTATGAGTAAAGCATAGACAGGACTGCGTAATGAGAGATAGGGGAATTCGTTGTGATTCACTGCAGCCTACTGGCCGATTGCTGGTTTGCGTTTACTTTGAGGTAGGTGGAGAATGATCGCGAAAAAGCAAGAAGAGAGGAAAGAAAGAGAGGAATAGAGAGAGAGCGGGAGAAGGGAGAGGGTACGGAATTATGAGAAAAATCTGCCCAACAAGAAAGAGGAAAAGGCAAAGTAGGATCGCGACCAGATTGAGCGAGCTGTGACCATGCTAGAACAAATAGTCGATTGCATACAGTCAGCTCACGGCATTTAGCCGTAAAGTTACTAGGTGGCGCAGTGGGTAGACAAAAAGACAGAGGGTAACCTAACCGTAGGGCGGCATCCCGAGAGATTCGGGAAGTGTTCGAGTGATAAGAAACTTATCCTTCGGTTCTACAATGACGGTGACAACGTAGTCAACTTTGCCGAGTAGTAGCCGAATCGCTCACTGAGCAACCAAGTAGGAAATAAATGGGCAGGTCGAGGTCAGACAAATGTCGAGCCAACGTGTGATTTTGTGTTGGCTAACTCCATCAAAGTAGCTCTTCGGCGATGGCGGCAGCAGCGGCTTAATACGAAAACATCTTGCTCTCTTTAGGTTGTACACATAGGTAAGACGCTAAATATATATATATGGCGGCTGCAACAACAACACCACAATCATCACCAGGAGGCCATTTTCATCGTAACCATCATATATGTATATATATATATATATATATATATATATATATAACCGCTCGCAAACGTACTTGCACCGATCTACTGGCAAAATGCTAGGCAGCAATACCTTCGAGCATGAAGGCACCACCCAACAGCGCACAGCAAGGATTGCAGACAAACACATACATACATATATAGACTCACTTATACATTGATACAACTCAGTACCTTTAAGGGACATGGACGTAGGTAGAGGGCGAGCGACACGCAAGAAGAAACGAGGCCTAAACAGACACAGGGGCACGCGCTATTTGCTAAAGGAGGGTACCTACACGTAGACCGATACGCCCCCCCCAGCTTCACCGGGGAGTGAGTGATCTTATGACCCACCCGAGTTGTACTCAGTGAGCATATTCTTTCCGGTCGAACAATAGTATTAGATGTCAATCTACTCGCCTGAGCACCGGGACCACGACATCGACCGAACGGCATGACAACCGGCTATAGCAATTCCAACGAAACACGCTGTTGTTATCTACACTTTCCTACCCTGTGTTCTATGAATGAGAATGCTTCTCTATTTCTCTTGCCTCTCGGCGGCTTGCGTCCCCGGAGAAGCATAATCTTCAACTTATGTGTTATCCTTCTCCTTCTTTCCAACTCCTTTTTGAACTTGTACATAGGGGGTGTTGATGCCAGAATCCCGACATCCTCCCCGGCATGGGACGTCTGCCGAGGTTGTTTGAATGTTGTTAGTTTTTGCCATTGTGTACTGTTTGTCCTTTTTCGAGATGTCTTTTTCATTGTACCCTGTCGAGGCCTCTGTACCGTGAATCTTCTGCGGTGCCCAGCGAGCTGCTTAGGAGGCGATTGGCGGTAAGCAAATGTTTACTATGCGTGTAGATTGTGCGACTCCAATGTCCCGATAACGCCGATACATTTTAATGAAGTTTTCCCTATCATGGGTGACATCAGCCGTGCAACCACGTCAATGTCAGATTGCGGTAATTTTTATCCAATAAAAATCTAAGAACGTTTTACAATTCGACCACTAATCTAAAATATGAACACACACTGCGATTGTGTTCAATGCAAGGTTTTTTTGAACTCATTCGGTATTTGTATACATCTTACTAAAATTAGTTAAATGAGAGAAGCAGAGTAATAGTACCTAAATGTATAGAAAATCGGGTTAAACTGCACACAGAAAAATAACAAAAAAAACAGAATACGACGCACTTGATGGAGCTGTCCATAAACTATCATCCTCAGTATAAACACAGAAATATCCTGAAAACACTTAGATCTGCTCTTAGTTAGCTACGTAGCTGCCCAGTTAGAACAAGGCAATAAATACCGGCACATTTAAAGAGCGCTTTTTTTGCTGCTTCTTCACCAAAGATTCATTAAATAGAATAATCGTTCCCATCATCAGAATTAGCGCTGTCATCACCGTCATCAGAGTAAATAAAGGCCATTTAAGTTAGTACAGTTACATTTCCGTATGTGGGTAGATGTATTTGTGTGTGTGTGTGTGTTTATGTGGCCCTTAGGGTGTCGTTGGGATACTATACGTGCTTAAATGGCCGTTAAACGGGGTTCGAGTTTCTCGATAAAGTTTCCCTCGAGCAAATGACACCCCAACTCTCTAGCGCCCACATGAGAGAAGGGCAAGGGCCAGGGCACAGCCCACTGAACGGCACAGCCTACCGGCTTATACCTCCCTAGAGTTTGTCTGACATATTGTTGGAGGCGTTGTGAGACCGCGTCCTCGGTCCGACCATCATACGACGACACTCGACGACGACAACGCGTAGGGTGTGCGTATTGTGTACGTACTCGAGAGAGAGAGAGAGAGAGAGTACTACATGGTAGTGAGTACACGTTCCGTATGTGGCGCCAGCCGACATACACACGGTGAACTCTGCCACCGATAGGCGGGAACAGGTGGCATCGTCGTTCAAATTCGTTGGTGGGACGGGCGGCCATGTCAGGATGAAGATCAGATTGTCACGAGCAGTGGCGGCAGCAGCGGCGAAAGCGGTAGCAGCGGCTGCAACAACAACAGCTACGACAACAACACAACAATCATCACCAGGAGGCCATTTTCATCGTAACCATCATTATCCGTCTGACCGTCCAATTGCCGGCCAGTCGCGCGGCCGCACATACGTACGCTGTCCGTTCGATTGAAGTCGAGCGAGGAGCCGACGTGGTCAAATAATAGCACCAATGTAGTGACAGTAGCAGCAGTAGCAGCAGCAGCACCATCAGCAGCTTTAGCAGTGTCGCGTAGTACCAGTCTCGCGTACTAGAAGTCACCACCATACTATGCGTCTGGTGCTTCGCGTCATTGGCCCCGCCGGCCCCGCGCTCGGCCTCTCGGAGAGCCTCGGGGATGCACGTCTGAGACCCTCTGCCAATCGCGCCCGTCCTCCACGCCGCCGGGGGGCGTTAGACTGTAGGTGGTGGATGGGGGCGTTGGTAGTTGGGGGGAGTTGTTTTAAGCGGGGGGTGGGGGCGTTCGGGGGGGGGAGTTGTTTTAGGCGATGGGTGGGGGCGTTCGGGGGGAGTTGTTTTAGGCGATGGGTGGGGGCGTTCGGGGGGTTGTTTTAGGCGGTGGGTGAGGGGCGTTCGGTGGGGGGAGTTGTTTTAGGCTGTGGGCGGGTTCTGGGCACCACCGTCGGGTTGTCGTCATCGTTGTCGTCGTCGTGCTGGTGGCAGAATATGGAGCTCGATAGTAGCAGTGGCACCACTAGGCATAGTACTAGTTGTTGTAGTCGTTGTCGTAGTAGTGGTAGTAGAGTGCTGGCTATGGTTGTCGTAGCAGTAATGTCGTGGCAGTGGGCTTACCGTCGCTGGGCCTTGCTAGATAAAGACAACGACGACGGGTCCGATGTCGAGACGGGTTCGATAGTCGTTTTGCGGCTGCCACCGGCCGGTTTGAGAGAAAGCGGGATTCGCCTCTGGCCACGGGTCATTGGGCAGCTGGCTACTAGAGGCGACCAACAGCTGGACACGAGCCGGGGGGGGGGGGGGGGATGGACCACTGACCATGCGCGTGAGCGAAACAGTAGCAACAGCAGCAAACACACATCGAGTGAATGAATGAATGCCGGCCGGCCCGACTGCCTGCCTGCGTGCTTGAGTGCCGCGATGGCCCTGCTGCTCTCGGCTCACCTGATCATTCGACCAGATGAAGAACAAAGACACACCAACAACAACAACAACAACAACACATCAGCGAAGTCTCATCGGGAGCCACAACAGGTCAAGCTCAGTGTCAATGCCGCTCGGACGGCACGACAATGGCCACGATGATACGACTGATCCTGCAGGAAGTGCAGCCTCGACAACATCAATAACACAATATTAATAACAACGACAACAGCAGTCACGAGAGTGATACCATCATCAACAAACACAGTAACAACGATGCGGCGGCGACGACGACAACAACAACAACAACAACAACAACAGCAGTCACGAGAGTGATACCATCATCAACAAACACAGTAAAAACGATGCGGCGGCGGCGACGACGACGACGACAACAACAACAACAACAACAACAACAGCAACAACAACGACGCAGATGATAGTACTAATAACAACAACAGCAACCGCGGCAACTAGAACGACGACAAAATAACAGCAACAACAATTTAGCCTTCGAAACCAACATCTATCTCATGAGGGTACGGAAGCCCGCCCGCCCGTGAACCCCGGGCCGGGCGAGGTCAATCAGGAGTTGTCCAGGCTATAGAACGCCTCTGGTGATGGTGGTGGTGCCACCGTCACTGAACCGTGATAGTTGCCAGTGTCACGCACCGAAACACGAAGGCAAAGACGCGCTGCTCACGATGGAATATGTATCGCCCTCTATGACTGCCCGTCTGGCACTTACGGCTCCCCCCTGGCATGTATCTATCTATACATTGTCACTCCTCGCTGCGATTCTAATGAAGATGAGTATCCCAGTGATGATGCTGGTGCTTATGGTGCTGATAGTGTTATTGGCGTTCCCACTGATTGAAGTCGGGAGGAAGCAACACAGTCGAGCAATACAGTTCGGCACTGTCGAATGCGTCTGGCTACAGACTTCGATGACATCTAGGAACATACATATACATACTTTCTGGGCTGACTCTCAGCCACGATTTACCGCCCATGGGACTGCTTTTCGCATTACTTCATAGACGGACCCCTATACATACAAGTGTGCAACGGTGGGGCTCGAACCCGGCGCACCTATGTGTATCCTCCGGTCGCGAGGCGCAGACGAATGCACTACGCCACCAGGCTCGACATCGAGGAACACATAGCCGTGAACGGCGTCACCATTACCACCACCATCACCACCACCTCTCACACTCTACTGATCTAGGCTAGGATGGTGGCGAACGGGCCCTTGGCTCAGTTATTTAAATCTGTTGGCAAACACCGTCAGGAATATCCAAAACAACAATGAACAACGAAATGTGGCTCTAGCGAGTGCTGCAATGGACAAAAACTTTAACGTAACATATGCATTGCTAAAAGAGAATTTGCGCAAAGATGCCAAGTCCCTCTAAAATGTTCTGCATGACCACCTCGGAGTTTGGAAAAAAAATTCAACACAGCCCAATCTTCGTTGTTCTCGAGACTCCTGACAAATGGTGAAATTTGGGTACATTTTTACGACGCTCTACTCAAGTTCCACAGCTCGCAGTGGTCCGGCGTTGGAGCTTTTCCACCCATAAACCTTAAGCAACAACCGTTGATTGGCAAGTTGATGGTCGCCACGTTCTTCTACGGGAGATTGTGGCAATGGGCGAACCAAAACAATGTAACACAGAACACGGCGGTGGTTTGCGGCAGAATGCCTACCAAACGTTTTTATTGCGCTCACCGGAAAGAGCTCTAAAGCGTCTCTAAGGCGATAATTTCTCCACCGCTATGCAACGCGCCAGCCCACACGTATTTACTACATGTAGAGACACCATTGTGTGCAACTTTATTTTTTAGGTAATAATAAAAAATGCTGATTACCTAGTTATCCGCCTCTTCTCTATCTCGTTCTATTTTCTCTATTGTCATAGGTAGCGTAATTCATTTTGCTGCTATGTTCACGAGACAGAACTAGTGACTAGGTCTGTGTCGTAGCCCAAGTCGCCGAGTACGCCATACAAACTCACCCATTATTACAATATGAGCGAGATCTACGTGCACACGAGTGCTGTGCTAAAATTACACACTATGCGCAATTAGAGTACTCATGCAGTGTCACTTGTTGTGTCGAGAGCGTCTGGCGGCGAAATTCGCGTCATTCAACTTGCGTCTAACTGCCAAGTATCGCCGCCACTTGCCTCAACCGGTCTTAGACCCCCCCCCCCCCCCCCCCCGACGCCTGGAGCTGGGAAGACCTATCCGCGTCGTCGTCGCACACGTATGATCAGTATATCTGACTTATCATACGGATAGAGGTTGCCGCATGGTTGCGATGGGATCGGGGCTCGATCAGCATCATTCGAAACGAAATTAACGACCGGACCGGTCAGCCGCATGCGGTCATACCGCATGCGGCGATTAATTAACTCGACTTGACTCAAGTGAGGTCGTCGTCATCGTCGCTCTAGTCCGCCCGTTGTTTTCGTGTTCGTTGTTGTCGGCGTAGCGCGGCGTGTCGATCATGGTGGTAATGGTGATCCTCATGATGGTGGTGGTGGTGGTGATGATCAGCAGTGAGGTGAACGACGGCGCCGGCGAGGTAAACGAGGGTGAAGTGAGGTCCGGTAAGGTGAACGGTCGCGCTGCTGAGCGAGGTAAACGAGGGTGAAGTGAGGTCCGGTGAGGTGAACGGTCGCACTGCTGAGCGAGCTGGATGCATTCGCGCGTTAATTATCTAGCCGGCACTAGCTCAGGCAATGTCGATCTCGATGACGTCGACGATGCTGTTCTGAGGTGGATGATACTGGCGCTGGATGGAACCCGACCAAACTACTCGACGCCTACCTAGTTCATTAAGTACCGTGGCGTGGTGGCGTTCATCCCGGGGGTGAGCGTGGGGGCAATGGGCAGGAGGGGAAGGACGAGAGGGTGGTGAAGGAAACACAAAGTTAGTGAGAGAAAGAACGCTCGACAGAGAGAGAGAGAGTGCGCTTAGAGAAAAGACGTAGGAAAACGACGCTAAAGGACTGGCTAAATCGAGTCGAGTTGTCGAGAGATTGTTGAGTGGGCAGCCTGAACTGCCCTCAGGCAGACCCCCCCCCCCCCCAGAGGTTAAGACCCGATTACTACTACTGGCTAGAGATGGTGTAGCCGGACCCCCGCCGACCATGACGTTGCCGGGACGCCTGCAATGCCTACCTATGGCGTTGGCGTTTTGCGTTGCAACTGAAGTGCATTGGAGAAAGCAGATGTCCGTTACGGATTGTGCCCTAGGCGCTTCGTTGGCTGACCAGCTAACTACCGGGCAGAATGGCTGCCTGTCTTCCTTCGTGGGGGGCCGGGTCTCTCTCTTTCTCTCGATCGATCGATATTGGCCGGCCGGACTATACCGTGCGCCATGATGAGGATGATGCCACTTCTTCCGCTGGTTTCTGTTTTGTTCCTGCACGTTTCTCGTCGTCTTGCCGTCCCTTTGCCGAACTCTGTTAGACGGCGGTCGCTTGAAGGAAAACCGGCCGACTTAAATACAGAAAGAAAGCGGTCGCACGTACTTGAACATAACAACAATAATATATTATGGTTTATTAACATCCAGGTTGGGTAAATTATATATATATATATATATATATATATATATATGTACGTTTGACTAAACAATACTTGGAGGCAACAGCGTAATTAAAGGGCGCACGGTAAGAAAATGTATCAACGATTCCACGTACACTTTTGAGCCAGACAACGTACCGTCTACAAAAACTCATAAATATCCTTGTTTAGCATTTGGAGATTAAATACACCATTGTTGTGCTTATTCAGGTTAGCGCGCACAAGAACTTGATCAAAGCTGTATGAAAACACATACTTTATATTATAGCGATATATCGTTCTGCCTCCGTTGCAGACATGTATTATAGGCACGCATAATAGCGCAAACCTAACGGGATGTATGTACACATATTCCATCGCTTGGTACAACCCGGGTTTAGTTTTCAACCTTAGAATGATTAGTCACTTTATATCTACGACACTTAGGATGCGGCAGTGCGCAAAAATGTATTGTATACGCTATACTAACCATAGTAACGCACCTGGCAGCTTACAACCGACGCGTAGCCAGATTGTAGAAGTAGAGTTGATCAAAAAATCTTTTCGCGACCTAATAAGTGTAAATGATAGCACATTTACACTTATTAGGTCGCGAAAAGATTTTTAATCATTTTGCATGTCGCTCACTCAGCTCTCTACAATACATCAGAGATCGTCCTTCCTCAAGCTCCCACAATGTGTTTTTTTTTGGATATATATATATACTACATTTGCTTTGTCAATTTACGGGAACGACATTCACTTTAACCGAGATTTCCTCAAATTTAATAGACGCGACCCCCATGGCCGGCGACTGCAAGCCGCTGAGGCACAGGAACAGGTTATTTCTGGTATGTAGTGGAGTATGTTTTGCCGGCGTTGTGCTAGACACCAGCTCATGGCGGATACGCATTTTTGACGAGAGAGGGTAACTAAAGCTTTTGAGCAAGTTTATTCTGTTCAGTTCGCTGTATATATATATATATATATTTATATATATATATATGCGGTCCATAGCTTACATTATTTATTTTTAACCTCAACTCAAATGAATACATTTAAAGAAAAATCGCCTCGAAAGCGTGCGCATCGTGCCGGGATCACGGTAGTATACACGGACTAATGACCAAAAAAACATATGCCTAACTGTGACTGCAGCTGCTTGAGTTGAACCGGTGAATCATAAACAGACGAGCTAGAAAAGAAGCAGAGGATGTCGAATAGCTATATGCATGTATATATATATATATATATATATATATATATATATATATATATATATATATATATATATATATATATATATATATATATATATATAAAGAGAGAGCGAATATTCGTTGATTTGCTTTACATACGTAGAAGTATGTATGACTCATAAGCTGGCCGGCCTCGGCAAGCTGAGGTCGGTCGCTGTCTCTCGCTGAGGTGCGTACGGCCGGCGCGAGGCCGCGCGGTGAGCTCAATGAGGTTTGTTGTTATGCCTCAGCGGTCGGCATTTTCTGCCCACTGCCCAGCTAGCCCCAGAACCCAACAAGCAATACTACTACTACTACCCCACTGCCACCATCACCACATCGTCGAGAAACAAATGATATGTCTCTTCTTTTGTTGCTGCCGCTGCTGCTGCTGCTAGTCCAGCATATTTCGATGTATGCCGGACATGATGAGTACATGAAGCTTGTAGACAACTCCACCCCTCATCATTTAGTTCGCGCATGGCCTGGCTACAGCGCAGACTCCCGCCTCAGGAGAGAGTTGTAGTTTCCCGTCTCGTGTCAAGTTTGCTGACGACATGGATACCACACGCACTGGCATCACCAGTGCGTGTGCGGATAGCAGCAAGAGATATACAGCCAGCAAGAGCGCCACCAGCTAAACGTGCTGGCTTCTTTCTGGGCCGAACTCGAAATACAAATGCACTGTGGACCAGACGACCAGCGATCGCGAAGCGAATACGACGAGGTTTCGAATCGAGAATTGGTAACGAACGACTCAATGAGCTGCTCTCGCAAATAAGACATAGTTTTAAGCTCAGTGGCTTTTGCTGCTGAGCAACAACAACAATAGCAATCACAATCACGATCAACGGGCTTGTTTCTAATGATCATCAGGCCGCGATAGACGACACCCACTGTGCGTGTGATCAGGCAATGGAAAGGTTGTCGACGGCGTCGCACTGACTATGGTGGCCATGGTAAAGTTGTCCGTTATGCCAGCTTTAACCTAGCTGTTGTACTACTAATGACTCTAGCATTAGTAAGCGCGGAGCCAGCAGTAGAGCGACATTCAACTTGACCTATCTGTACGTGCACGTTTTTCACACCCCACCGGTTGGTCATCCAGTCAACGGGAGCTCTTTATGTATGTATATATATATATATATATAAATCGTTTTCCCAATGGAACAAGGGGCGGAAATGTCTTCTAACAGATGGGTAACTGATCGTGAAAGCCAAATATATGAATTGAAGAGAATTTCATTTTTTGAGAATTGTATTCAATACAACATTCTGCTTTGAGCTAACGAAGAATGCAATATTATAGATGCAAAATTACCCCCCAAAGACGCAGGTATGATTGGTTTGTCGATGGAATGACTGGGACTCTTGTAATCGAAGATTTAGTGAAGATATGTTAGGATGAAAAACTTGATACAATTACTTTTGGTCATTTCGTTTTCATTCCAAAAGAAGACATTTCCGCCCCTAGTTCCATTGAAAAAACTGATTTTTTTGCCGAGTTGTGCGGAACCTCAAAGTTAGTTGAATATATATATATATATATATATATATATATATATATATATATACTTATTTATAGAGTTCTCAGCTAGAGCTTGGAGACTTCGAAGCATTTCAGATGAGCTCCAGGTCAAGTAGACGCTGTGCGTATATGTGTACTTGGCCAGCATCAGTTTTGGATGGATACAAATCTTTTGAATACTTGGCTGGCAACTCCAGCACGAAATAAGCATGACAAATATTCTCATACAGAACTTCTATGACGCAATCGAATGAACCTTTATTGATGGCAAAAGATGAAATAGTGTTTACATTGTGCGAGTGACAATATTTGGTGTGTCTAATCAATAGCCAGAGGCGCCGCATTCGTGCAGTGCACCAAGCAAACACATTGTTGACTCTATCTGTGTGTGCGGCCTCTACAGCTGCCGCAGTGTAGCCACTACAAAGCATACTCAGACGGATATTGAAGTCCATGGAACATAGTAAACTCCTTAGTATGCGGTTGAACATTTTAACATCGGCTCAATTGGATAGTTCTGCAATTTGTCACAGATCTAACAGGTTGCGCTCCACGTTGCATGCCCAGAAGACCCTGCAAATAAATTAATATTGCACACAGTCGATTTTTAATATATATATATAGAGAGAGAGAGAGACTTCGGGCGCCTTCATAACAGCACAGCGACTACAACAAATTGCCGACAGCAATCGCGGTGATGCCAAACCGTTTCTATTATGTACCAGTTACAAATCAACCAGTTGCAGTAAGTGCACCACTCAGATATTTGATTAATTTCCCTTTGTAAAGTCACACATTCATCTGTAAAACGTCGGTGTTTAGGATCTCGGCAAATTTAAGATCATCAGCATATGCTTGCTGTTTCGAAATACAGGCATAACGTTTTTTAGCTCCAATGAAAATAAACAAAACAACTCGCGGGTCACTAGGAGGGTACTTACCACGTCCGCCAAAACTATGATTTTACCTTCTACACACAAAGATACATATCGCTAACAGTACTGAAAGCCCGTGAACGCTTAATCGCTTTGATAAGCTTTGTGATAAGCATGCAGTGGCTGACTCCGTTAAATGCTTCGGAGAGGTCAAAGTCAAATTACTTGTTGTTGTCAATATTTATAGCTCAATCTTGGCTTTTCTCAATGAGCTGAGTAGCAGTGGATTCTTTTGGAAAAATAGTTCTGATGTTCATCAAGCTTTTGCCCGTAGAAAACAGATAATTAATTATGTGATCAATAGGATGCTTCTAAAAAATCATGCTCTCGACTTGTCAATAGTTCTCAACGTCGGTTTTAAGATGTTTCTTATGAGCGGGCGTGACGAAGATCTGAAATAGGTCGATACCGACATACTATACTCTAACATAGTCTTTTCAAGGTGTATTGTTGTCAAATATAGAACTGCTGAGTGACCGTGCAAAATTGCAATTAAAGGCTACCTGCTTTATTTTCTACCTAAGATGGTTTCCTTCGTCGTGCAAACCAAGTTAACACTACAGTGTTAGCTTGATTTGAGTAGCCAATCTCTCTGATCTGAGTTCGCTTGAACGGAGTCAGTAAAATCAGATCCATTATCCTGACCATCTGCGCCCTGTGTTACATGTACTGATAAGAAATAGAATCGTCGTAAGCAGTTTCGCCTTCTCCTAATCATCCGAATATCCATATCAGTTTTTGGTTATGCATTATTTGGCGGATACTATTTTATATTAACCCAAAGAGCCGAATCCAGTTCACCAAGTAACGTTTGATGGTAAAATTCAGTGCCGTTTAGATTTAAACTTAAAACCAGTAATGTGTAAGTGCCGTGCGTCATGTGTATGACGCAAAAAATTCCGGCACAAGTCTCTTTTGCTGCTCTTAATATAATACGCGTGCGCAAAATTCCGCACTCTAAGTGAAATTACTTAGTTTATTCCCCTTGGGCCGGTATTACGTCTGCCACCACCATATTTGACGTTTGCTGGACCTTAGCAGCCGTACCGAAGACGAATAAGGGGGACTTTAGCTTCTTTTGTCATATATGTGTTCGACTCCATGAATGTTTGTTCTGTCTAATCCCTAATTTCTCTCTTGAGTTAGCAAGTTTCCAGAAAAATGTAATATTAGAAATCGGGTATTCTCCCTTCGCTACCACAAACTATTACTTTAAGCGTATCATGTTCAATACTATATTAAATTGTTTTTCTTACATTTTGCATTTTAACGTTTACACCGTCTAGAGCAAGCTAAGTCATGCTAAGTGGCACAGCGCCTACAATAACCACGTCAAATCCATTTCAATGAGCTCAGACTATGGAAAGTGCACAATTCAACATACTACGTTATCGTTTCGTTGTTGTGAGCAACACATTCGATTAGAGGTTTACTAACACTACTCAAGGTGAACAAAACCAGCGGGCTCACTCTGTCCTAATTAGAATTCAATATATATATATATATATATATATATATATATATATATATATATATATTATCGTACTTTTTGTGTACAACGGGAGCAGTTGTCATCTGGGGATCTATTCAAGTCAGAGAGTCACCGGTATGCACATACGCTCGAAGGTAGATGAACGTTCGCTAAGAATTACCTACACACTCGCTAGTGCTTTTACTCATCCTGCATACATCCTGTGCGAACCGAGGACACTGGTTGGTACACGATAGACGCGCCTACTCAACGAAACGCACCGCGCTGCGATCGATTTCGTTAGAACTAGTTTAACTTTTCTATTACGATGCGATGACGCATGCGTTCACACATGTACTCCATCACTTCTTCGTCTCTCTTTTCTCGCTTGCCCTTGTTCTCTGTCTCCCTAAATCTCTCTCTCTCATCTCTTTTGGCTGCGTTCGGCACAGATTTCCGCAAGGAATTTAAGTTTTACTTCGTGTATGCTGAGTGCGTAGATGCGTGTATGTGACTGGTTTGTGTATGTGACTGTTGTTGTAGTTGTTGTTTAAATAGGAAGCAGGTCTTGCTGAGAGCTGCCAAAACGCCAAAACGAGCTGCTTCGATAGCTCAGCGAGGCCCGAGGTCTTATATTTTTGAACAGAGGTGACGTACGGAAAAAAGAGTCGGCAAGATCGGTGAGCAGAACATGCAAGAGCCCGGAACGAACGAGACGCGACGAGCAACCGGCAAAGCACGCCAGAGGGTCGGTTAGCTTATTGGTTGACTTCCTATCGGGTTGGCCGCTGCTCGGCGACGGCGATCTAAGATGGCGTATACATCGACGAATAAGTACACAGACAAACATCAAACTGCGCTGGATAGATAAAAGCTATATATATATATATATATATATATATATATATATGGCCGTATTCACCTATGTGTCCGCTCTGACTTGTGTGTGTGTTTTTGTATGTATGTATGCTTACGTATGTATGTACAAGTGTATTGCCAAGCCGGCTGTTAGTTCCGGCTACACTTCCGGTATCTCAAAGTGTCCCGAACTGGGAACCCACACTGTCTGTCTGCTGGCGCACGTGTGCGCTGTGCGGACGGGTGCCTAAGTTTGAGTTCATTCTTTGGTCATGCTTCTTGTTCCCGCCGCTTCTCAACAGGCAGGGGCACGACCGAACAAGACAATCCGGAAGACGGCGGACGGGTAACGGCGAGTGAACTGAGAGGAATGTGGGGACGTCAACGTGGGGTTCCGCTAACGCGGCGCAAATGATAGATAAGGCAAGAAATAAAAAACAAAAATAGGTGGAAGAGAGAGAAAGAGAGAGGCGATAGAAGAGAGAGATAGAGAGAGGGGGGGTAGAGAGAAAGAGAGGGAGGCGAAAGAGAGAAAGAGAGAGACAACTGTCGAAAAGCAAAGGCGTTCTTCAATCGAGGGAAATCAACGAGAGATAAGGCCGCAGAACAAGCCGCGCCAGGAACGGGCCAGATTTTGCCGTAGGCTATATCGACTTGAACCGGGATGGACTAGAACACAAAAAAAAACGCGCGCTTGCCAACACAAAAACACGAAGCCAGCAAGTGAGCGAACGAACGAAGAGTCCGTAGTAGCTTGGCTGTTTGTCATTGTTTTGACGCGCTTATCGCTATTGCGCGGCTACTCCTGTTACTGACTTTTTATAAAATATTATATATATATATTTTTTTTATATTTATATATATGAAAGTTCCTTTATTCATATAATAAAGGGTAAGGAATGACTGGTCGCAGGCGGGACCTGTGCAGTCGTCCTCTTGTGAATATCCCTAGCCACGCGCCGCGGCTAAAATATTAGTGATGTGCTCCGTTTTTGCAACGCTGGGCACATGCATTATTTGGCTTCTGCGATTGTTCGGCCTTACTTCAAAGAAATTATTTTTAAGACTTACGCCCACAAGTTGAGCTATATATATGTATATATATATATATATATATATATATATATCTATATATATATATATATATATATATACATATACATATAAATATATATATATATATATATATATATACATATACATATACATATACATATACATATAATATATATATATATATATATATATATATATATATATACATACATATATATATATATATGCATTTTTTATATGCATAGAGGCAATTGTTGACTTCAAAGTGGTAAAATGTTTAATGTTATATATGTATATACAGGGTACTACTCCTAGTAGCTCGGTGTTAAACTAAATGCTATTTCAAGTTGATCACGTTGCAGCCGCGAGCGCGGTTCGTACGCAAAGGCTGAAACTAGCCCCATCTCATTTCGACTCTCGTTTCACCGAGAGAAGTGCCAGCCTGGCCAGAGCACGAAAAAGCTCTAACAAGACAGAAAACATGAAACGACACTGGCTGAACAACAGGAGCAGCAGACAGCGGTCAAGTGTTCAAATATGTTCTCACGAACACGACGGCGTGCTTAGTTTCTCTGTAGGAGGACAGGTTGTCTCGCAATAAAGCTGTGCTCCAATGTCGGGCAATAACACCAGTGCCACAGATTTTAGTCATTTCACTCTCGCTTAGAAAAAAAGACTTCTTCGAGACCATGTTCCATTGGCAAGCATATTTGCTTTAGCGAACTCTCTTATATCCTACATGGTCTCTAAAACATTTCAAAAGACCCTTCATATACAAACAAGAGCATCTTAACGTAAGTCGTTAAATCAGTTGTCGCTTACCGTTGAATAAGTTGTCGCTTATCGTTAAATATGTTGTTAATCATACATAGGTAAATGCTATAAGTACGTGTTTTTATTCCCCCGCAATCATCTTGTACGCTCACACAAATGCGAGATATCGCACGATAATTGAGCACAATTTTCCTGCTCTTTGTTTCTTCCAAGCACGCTCACAGAATCCGTGGCACCTTTTGTTATGACCCTACTAGCTCCATGAGCGATACGGTACCTAACGGTTAGGCCTCAAAATGATTCTAGCCCGTCGCCACGGTCGTGTCGAATGTCAGCGAAACTCCGTTAGCTAAAACCTCAAACGACTTAGACGGATTCATATATATCCATTACTTGAAACTTCACCTTCCGCCGCACCATAGTGGTCAAAGCCAAGCATATTTCAGCAAAAATAAATCTTGCGGGTAACCGCTATATACTTGGGTCTAAGCGTTAATTTTCTGTTATATAACACTGGGACAAAAAGCGTTCTACAATAAGCAATACAAAACTACTTATAGACATCTTTAAGTTTGTGTAGATGTAGTGGGTCTTCAGTGAAAAATATAAAGCAGTGATGATATATATATATATATATATATATATATATATATATATAAGGATTTGGAAGATATGTGTGTAAAGCTAAGAATAATGGGCTTGAATATTGTGGTCCCGCCAAATAAATTGGACTATATTTTTTGTATCGACTAAAACGAGCTTACATCATGATTGGAACTTGGTCGAGCTCTGTACAAAAATAACAGCATTATTACAGGTAAGTAAATACCAGCAGGGTAAGCAAATAGCAGCAGGGCTAAATGGAGCTGTCAGATTAATACCAATCGGAAATCTATTAAAGCTCCGGCTTATTTAAAATCTCGTAGACATGACTAGTTAGGACTGCGCGGTTTATTTAAAAGAGGGGCTACATCCGACTTCATCCGAGCTACACGTGCTGATAAGCCACTTAGATGTGAGAGGTGAGGCGTCTTTCACCTCCTTGTTTGTATGTGTGTTGCCGACATTCGTGCTTAAATCCAAGCCCTCTCTACATCGTAACTAAGGTCATCGATATAGGCCAAACTAATGGGAGCTGGCTTAGTCACCCGAACACGCCGTCGAGGGGAAGTTGCTCGACGGACTCCCCCTAGCACACTCGAGGGTATAGGGCTTGTCGACCTCGTGCAAATGCCGGTTGAGCGGTGGCGCCGATGGCCGGCTTCTATCAGAGATCGCCAAACACCATTCAATAGGCACAGATATCATAGTAATCTGCAATCGTGCACCGAACAAACAACCCCTACCCGTTGGATCGTTGAGCTAAACACAGCAGGTATTGTCCTGCGATCAGCCACTCAATAGTGGATAAGCAGACATGACCCCACGGATTTGTTTGCTAAACTTATCGTGTACTACAGTGATCTCTCTGCTGGCCAGCCATGTCGAATGTGGCCCCTTGTCTAACTGAAGTCTTAATTTCTCGCTAATACGAATCCCACAATCAGACTTGCTAGATTGACCTTCAAGTAACAAATCCCTGTTTTCTTATCTTACCCAATTGGCTGCAACAATTTGCTTCAAATGAAGACATCATAGCTGAAACAAACATGTAAATAAATTAACTTCTGTACCTTGTGCAAAGGTGCAGGCAAAGTAATGCTATATCGAAAACACTGAAATGCAGGTACCGCGGTGGCCTAAGTGCGTTTATAAGGTACCCTCGTATATAGCGGCGAAAGATGGTCTACAAATTTTCAATTTTTAGCAAATGGCCGCCCGTCAAGAAATGTCCGAATTAAAGCTTCAGGCGGTAATTAGAAGACTCTGGATTGCTTCAGAGAGTAAGTACAGGAGATGTGTCATGAGCATATGGTTCTGACATCGAAAGTAAAGCCCAGTGATGCTGCCAAGGAGAAAGACAATTCAAGAAAGTCAGACAAAGCAACTTCTACCCGGTTCTACGCCCAATAAGGAATACTACCTCAAGATTTCAAGAAGAGAACGCGACAACGTCCGACACAAAAAGCATAAACGCTGAACACGCAACTTTGGATACTTAATGGCATCACGCGGCGCACATATTTTTACTAAGCTCAGATTATTTGACGAACAATTCGATTTCTATATTTCCACGGTTCCGTGCGACTTTTCCTGCTCGCACGCATAAAATAAATTTGAAAGAACTAGGTTTCGAGACTATTGAGAAGATATAGACAAATTCGCAGGAGCAACTAAACTCTATGCCAAAAGATGCGCTTATAAATGTTTTAAAGAGTGGAAAAAGTTGGCGCAAGTGCATATATATATATACATATATATAGGTATTCCTTGGGTGATACTAGAATGCGAGAGTGAGGCGAGGTCGTCCTTGTGTCCGAAAGTAGCACCACTAAACCTCGAGTTAGGTTAGTTTGGCGCTGACGTGTAGGTGGATAGGCAAAGGAGCGAGGTCTTGGCGACGGCCACGGTGATAATTCAGTTGCTGCTACCACCACGACGGCCACCGTCGCCCACCACGATCAATGATGGTGATATGTATGATGGTGACGTTGTTGTTGATGACGATGATGATGATTGAGGTTCAGGTTGAGGACGCGGGTGCTGAACTGTGATGATCTGGACACAATTAAGATGCAAGGCGCTGCCTCCGTGCAGCCATGATCGTCGGCGTTGTCCGCTGGTTCGGTTTGGTTTTGCGGTGATGCGAGGTCTTCGATCCTGACGTCTATTCACATCTATGCACGCATGCTGCTGGCTATGTGGATGACTTTGTGGCTCGATGATGACGGCCACGAAGACTGGTTCGTTTTGGGAGCCGCTGTTTCCCCTAATCGCCGTCAGTGTCTGCTGGGAAAGCCATCGCTTCTTCTGTGCAGAGCAGTATTTGCAACGATATCTACCTGAACACAGAAGTAGCAGTGGCGGCCCGGATCACTTATTATGTCGGGATAGACATTGCGGCAAATGCTGTCAACGGCATACATTCGGCGACAGGCCAAAGACAGGAATTACCCTTACTCATTTGCGTTGCCCTATTCCTGCTTCCTCCCTCTGCTTCGCCTTTCTGTAATTCGTCTTCGGCATTTCTTCTGCTTGTCGTCAAACTCCTTCTTTGCTAGCGGCGTCGGCATACCGCTAATAGTTGAATGCTTTGTGAATGATAGAGAAATAATAAGAGTGAAAGAGGCATACATATAGAGACACACAGAGTGACAGAGAAAGAGAGAGAGACACAACTGAGATCACAACAGATAGAGTGAGAGATAGGCCTGAGAGTAATATTAACTGGAATGCGGGTAGCAGACACGCGATAAGCTGGGGGCACAACCTAAGAAAAGGGTATGCTGGCAGGCGCTAGTCTCCAAGTCCTCATACCCTTACCGGCCGGTCGTAGGCTTCTGTGGTTTCTCAGTCTGTTTCGTCGTCTCGCTCGCTAGGCCTTTCGGTTAGCTGCCTTTAAAGATGCCCTTGCTGCCACTGCTGCTGCTGTCACGGCTATTACTACTACTACTCCGTGATATAAGTAATAAGCTCCTTTATTAGCTTGCCCGACGCGCACCAGCGGCAGTTGCGGTAAAGGCGGGGGCGCGTGTGTAAGGGCGTTAGAGCGGTGGTCTGTGCAACTCGACCACTACCGACTATCACCGAGCATGCACCACTATACTACTCCCGACTACTCACCACGTGTGCTGGTAGAGCACGAAAGCGTCAGTCATGCTATGGTTCAACGGTCGAACCGTTTCGGTAGCGCAGGTTCTACTGGAGCACCTACTACAGCTCTTTCAACCAGCCCATCACTGATGAGGGTTTGTCGCTCGAGGGTGCGTTTTTCAGGGCAAGGGGGCAGCGACCGGCCTCAATTGGAGCTCGACTCAGCTCAGACCACCGGTCAGAACTTTCGACGGCCGCGCAGGTAGGCTCGTACACAACTGCGGGCATCATCAGCCAGTATCCCCTACGCACAATGACAGATAGATATATAGGTAGATTGATATACGCACCGCCAAGACAGGAACAGGATGGCAAGGAGACTGTCAACCATAGGTGACCTAGTTGACCAACCTCATACTATAGTCCAGCGGCCTGTATTGTAGGCAAACAAGTTGGCTAGCACACAAGCAATATGCCGCGAGTACCGCCGATGATGGGGCGGCCACATCCTGGACGAAGGGCAACAACGCCTAAAGTCAACGGCGTTGTCCGTTTTCAGAATTGCGATTGTCCTTAGTATTGCCACGACCATCGCCACACTTCGTATCGCCACAGCCTTGAAGAGAGGTGGATGCGCCAACTTCCTTTCCAAGTCCTTGAAGAAGACGACTGCCAAGGAAAACATGCCGAGCGCACACCGAGGGTATTTGCGGTGAAATTAAAACATGACTCAGCCGGCCGCGTGTGTATGTACTACCGTGTATGTAGCTAGAAGTGCACTTTAGTTTGTATTTGTGTGCTTGAGCGGATGTATGCGTGTGTGTCTCTACTTGTAGCGACGATATCGCTATACACAGCGCGTTGTGATACAGGAACTCGTAGTTGGGTTGCCTCCTCAACTTGGCTTTGTTCCTACAAGAAAGCCATGTTCAGAAGGCAATCCAAGTACCACATATATATATATATATATATATATATATATATATAGTAACCGTAAGGACACTTCATCGTAAGCAGGCTTGCCAAACAAACAGATAATGTCCTCCTTTGCTCACAATTGAAAACTACTATATAGCAGTCGTCCGTGGCCGGCCCAGAGACTGCAGCAGCGCAGAAGGCACGAGCTGTGCTTTAAGTTCTACATGGTGTAACGGTCTCGCGTCTTAGAAACGACAAACACTCTAACAGAGGCAATGTAGACCGGCACCAAACAGAATACTCGACCCTGCAAAACAATTGCCTGGTGGATTTCGACCGTTTATGTATGCGACGATGTTGTTGTTCCTCAATGGGAGTAGAGAAGAAAATATGGGGAGAGCAGGCGGGTGGGATATCGTCTCAAATGTCAAGAGAACAAAGGTCTCCTCAATGCAGTTGACATACGAAGAGACAGAACGATTTTGATCGAATTCAAACACCGATACGACCATTTGCGAGGTGGCCAGCTCAAAGGCGACAAGAACTGTGCGCAGGCGCATGGGTAAGCTTGCACTACCACTTCAGGTATTTGATTTGGGTATAGCTGTATGTCGGCCCAGATATGAGTCTGGGACTTTGTGCATCGTCTGTGTTCGTAAGTGATGGGATAGCGGGTGAAGGAGAGGAGAACGAGACAAGGTGGGTTAAAAACCTGTTCAAAAGACGCGAGCTTTGCTGGGAATGAAATTTTCAACCTGCGCCTACTAGTCAGACGGAAGCGGACCTCCGGCGTGGAGGGGGAAAGGAAACTTGTTCCAAGAAGGAAAACCTAAAGCCCATAGAATAGAGTATATATATATATATATATAGATATATATATATAAGCGGAAGAGCGAATGACACAGAGAGAAAGTGGAAAGTGGCTAGGCAAACTTAAAGACGCCGAATCGACCCGGGAGACCACCCCAACACTCAGGCGCAAATCTCGTCAAAGATTAGATTCCGCAAAATCACAAACAGACGGTTCAGCAGCACCACAGCCAGCATCATCGTCATCAGCACTAGCAGCAGCAGCAGTAGCAGCCCGGGGGGGTTGTTTTAAATCCTGTTGCGGCGCGCGTTCAACTAGCTGGGACTCGTAAAGCGATACTGTTTTGGGAGATCTGTCACACAGATCACGCTTGCGGGGAGCGATTGCAGGGAAAGATTATAGACACCTTTCGTCATATATATATATATATATATATATTTATGTGTGTGTGTCTGTAAGTGTATATTACTGCCCCAGGCAATTCAAGTGGCTGTGCGTAGAACTGCTCGCATTCGCGGTGCGCAACTGCCAGATCTCTCGTCGCTACAAACTGATATCAAATGAGCTAACTTTTTTGAGTCAGCCGCAGCAGCAGCAGCAGTGTCATACGACAAAAACACTCACTAAAAAACTGTGCTGTGTATTCGTACCACTGAACGGTGCCGATCGTCGCTCACTGCACGAAAATCCGGCCGTTGTTTTGATGACGTGTATTACGAAATGGACCTGCCGCCGATTGGCGGACACAATCTCATATTTCCAATGTTGGTCACCTTGAGAGCTCTAAAATGGCTCGGGGCATAGATCTATTTCCTGTTACGTTTGCTGACCGCATTTCTCATTTCGTCTGATTCCGATAGCAACGCGAGCGTGACTGACAACGACAGTAGTGTGATGTTAGAACAATAAAAATAGCATAGTATGGTCGTGGCATGGTGCCGATTCCGATGGTATGCCGCGTAAGGTCGTCCATCATTTCTTCACCGGTAGGTGTAGGCATTGTGTGGCAGGAACGCCGGGAGCGAGGGAGGCAGGGAGGGTGGGTTACCGTAAGGTCTGACGTCCGACGGCAGTGGCGTGCTCATGAGGAGTCATACTTACTTCATCGTACTTCATCGAATGATTAGGGAGGAAGCACCTAAACGCCATCTTTGCCGTCCCTCACTTCACTCGTTTGCCTCAATACCTGCCAACAACCAACGCACTGTGTACTGTGTCTTACAACAGTGTAGGAGATATGGAGAAGCGTTGAATGCATACACTGTGCCCCGAGCCACCGACGTAAAAAATGATAAGCGTAGTGGGACTCACGTACACGGCTTTGATAGTTCATCCTCGCCCTAGCTCAAGCTAGTTAGTGCTAAAGCTCTACCGGCCGGCCGGCCGCCCGAGCGAGCGTAAGCACTAGCCCGTAGTATCTAGTATCTCTGCTGCCGTTTATTTCATCGTCAATTAGTCAGCAGAAACATAGCCTTCTTCTTCTCTTGGCACTGTGCTGGCGTGGTCTGAAGAAGACTAAGGTGATCACACAACGCAGCTTAGAAGCCCAGAGAACCAAGAGATCTACGAATAGCTGTAGGGCGCAATTAATCGGCTCGTCCGTCGAGTAACGCCGAGTGTTCCTGGAGGACATAGAGAGAGCCAGCCTATAAAAATGACACTATGTATGGCACCAGAAGGCAACCCGTGACATCGACCGCGTTACTAATCAGTGCCACCTTTTCCACCTACAAGCAGGGAACTATTTAGCAGGAGCGGCGAATCCTCCGAAGAGATAGATCCGATTCTTTCGTCCGACCGTCGGCTTGTTTTTTCAAATGTGCATCCTGCTAATAATATTAATAATAATAATAATGATAAAATAATCATCATCATTATCGTCGTCGTAACAACATTACTTAAACCTGCACATATTGGGTTTAACTTTGGTTCGTTTGTGATAGGTAAACACTTAAATGATCAAGAATGACGGCATCGGCAGCAACAAAAACAATGCTTTTTAGTAAGTGTTGAAGTTGGGCGTGAGAACTCTGGCCACCACATATTGAGCGTTACGCCTGTCATAGCTTGTTCTATGGTTTAAAGGAGGTTTAGGTAAACGTAGACTGTCTATGGGGTAATTACTTATTCATTTCATCTATCTCTCTCTCTCAAACACTCTCGCTTGTTAGGGTGCTTTCCTTTCTTCGTCGAGCGTTCTCTAATTCTCGATTTGCTTTGGCTCTCACTTACCTTTCCCATGCGTTGGTTTCCCTTGGTTGGTGGGTATGGGTAGTGTATGGGTCTTTCCATCTGCTTTATTTAAGTAGGCATTCTGCTGCTTCTGCCGCTACTTGCTGCTACAGTGTAGACCTGGCTAGAGTATGGAGTGCATGATGTGCCGTCCGTCACGATTGGGCACGCACCACACCGTGTTTGCCGACGCTTTCCCCTCTTCCAAAGACTGCTCAGCAGGTAGGTAGAGATGCAGCAGTTATGGGAGCGCGAACATAGCATATGTTATCTAGTTAGCCAGCCAGGCAAGCACCCCCCCCCCCCCCCCCCGTGCATCACGTTGGGGCCGTGTTTGCAGGCAAAAGGTGAGAATATCTGGCCCGGCCTACGTACGATCAACAAATGAGAATCCCATATCACTTATTACTTGTGGCTACCCCCCCCCCCGGGGGGTGCAAGCCAGCCAGTGGCCATACCGTACCACCGTAATCGGCTTATATCGCCAACGGTATCGCTCGTAATGGGCCACTAACAAGTACATTCGGCGCATTGGAGAAGCGGGCGTTTTGATGCAAATAACTCTGCCAAGAAGAGCATTATTAGCTGCCTTAGAGGCACACTTTAGGTATTAGTGGTCCAATATTACGTAGTGCTGGAGGAAGGGGTACGTGTAAAGGTGCAAAGGCCGTTGTTGTTGTTCTTGCTCTTGTTGTTGTTGTTCTTGCTCTTGTTGTTGTTGTTTTGTTGTTGTTGTTGTTGTTGTTGCTGTTGTTGTTGCTGTTGTTGTTCATGCTGCTGCTGTTGTTGTTACTGTTGCTGTTGTTGTTGTTGTTGTTCATGCTGCTGCTCTTGTCGTTCTTACAGCTGCTCTTATTGCTGTTGCTGTTATTTTTGCTTTTGTCATTGTTGTTGTTGCTGCAGTTTAAAGAGCAACCAACCCCAAATGGACCCATTACGACAAAGATGTTTGCAGCAATAGTCCGAGCGCTCACCTGGCAACTTATTCCCAATGAACCCCAATGAACTTGTTGTTGCCGAAAATTTGTTCCAGCCCTATGCCACAAGTTGCGGCAGTGTGGCGTGTGTACCGGACCTTGCAGGCGGCCCAAGCGGTGTTTACTTTAAGCTTTCCGACCTTTCTGTTCGAGACGCTTCAAGAAACTGCTGGCAAACAACTCCTTCTGGTTCATATACACGCACGAGCGTTTTGGCAGTATAGTAGTACAAGTGGTGCGGTATTAGCGGCAGCAGTCGTGGCTGAGAACAACGTTAATGGTAATGCGATGGCGAGCTCGGTGTTCGGTCGTGTTTCGCCGTGGCCACTATTACCCACACCCCGCTAGAGAAGATGCTTGTGTTGCTTTTCTCGCGCGGGCAGGTAGATTGCCAAGATTGCCGGCTTCAGTCGACTTCTAAAGGCGTATGGTGCTAGATATGGAACTGGGCCGAACGCCTACGAGTAGCCAGGCAGGCAACCGAGGCAACAGCAGCACGTCGCAGCCGCCACCGACGCTCATAGGCAAGCATGCAACCGGCCCAGCGAGTAGCAAACTGATGAGGAGCCATTACTGACTACCCCCGTCATCCAGGCTCGACGAATTAATCATGATTAATCCCCCTTCCCCATTACTACAACGACGACGACCATCACCGCCACTACTGCAACACCATCACTTCGAGTATCACCGCAACCCGTGCTAGGCTAAACACTGGCTTTCAGTGAACCAGCACATTGACCAACACCCCTGCCGTCATCGTCGTCGTTCCAGGCTTGCATTCGTTCGTTCACAAAACTCGCACACTTCTCACGAACGCACCTCCAAGGCCTACAGCACACAGCCTAGTCAGCTAAGCAGCTGACAGTAGAGCGGCACCCTTGAGTCCGTCCGTTCGGTAAGGTACGGTAGGCTTCCTGCACAGCAGGACTTTCCTCACGGAAGTCCACGCCAAGCCGTCTTGAAAAAAGCTCCTCATCCTGTACACAGTCCTGTAGTAGCTAGAGGTTTCGAGAACCGGCGTGCCAACTATGTAAATATGCACGTACAGTCGCGCGTACGACTTTCGCCAAGTGGCTGACTTGTGCAAAGTTTGCTTTTCCTTGCCGCTCCTTCACGGCAACATTAACAAGCCGGCGTCCTTCGTGTGTTTTTCCGGGCAGCCATATCAGTATCTGTCGGTCTCTTTGTAGATCTGACATTTCCTCCAAGCGACCCGTAGTCATCAGGGGCGTCGATAACGGATCGTAGTAGACACTAACCGCGTCTCAGGCGCGTGAGCACTGCCAAGTGTGCAAACGTATTGTAAATGATTAATAAATCATCACAATATATATATAAATAAATATATCCTTTCTCTTCGTATCTTATTTGCCCCTTCGGGCTCGAAGCAGATATGCGGCTACTTATCTATTCGCCGGACTGTTGGAGTTACTTCGAAATTATACTTCGTAAAATGTGTTGCACAAAGTTAAACGCGGCTTAAGCATTTGAGGACAAAGGTCTGTCAGCAGCCTTTAGTTAGTTGTTACATAAAGATCATTTGTTGTCTTTCTTTAGTATAATCTTGCACAAATATGAAGCAAGATCGCATACTGTTTGAACTTAAAATGTTTAAGTCTCCAGAAGGCGTGATTGTTGCTGTATGCACGCAGATAATTGAGTACACTTTTTTTCTGCGCTTTTCCGTAGTCAAGGTTTTAAGCTTTGCTGTTTCGTTCGTATCGTGGTGGCGGGCCATACCTGAAAATAGATCCCTATAAATACGTTAGGTGCGACGACAGACAATGGTTACGAGTAGCAATAAAATATCATCTACAACCTATCCCCGACAGCGCGAACGCAAATGAAGAATCGTACGCAGAAAGAAGATCAAGGAAATGATTGTCTAAAAAGCAGTGCCACGCATTAGTCGTGTCACAATTTAGAATGCTCTCAGTGCAGCATTAAAAATGAGAGAGCATGAAGCGCAAAGTGAGTACAAGCTACTGATCGAGGGACTTAAGTCACCACTCAAATGGTTGTGTGCCGATAGACGGAGTGGAGAAAATAAAATGGCCGACAGCGACCCGCTGTTCCATGCAACAAATTCAATGACACCGGATTCTTGGAATGGCTGTAACTATAAGAACCGCCCTCTAGCCACCAGATTTGCCGTCCACGGCTTCCACCTGAAGATCTGTGTGCGCGAGAAGTTTTATGAGATCTCGTTGGAGTGCATATGTAAACTTTGTGGCCGCCTGTGTGATCTATAAGCCCTGCAACGTTGCGAAAGAGCAATTCCGTTGTTCTAACTATGAAAATATGATGCCTATAAGCTATATATGTAAACTAATCCTTGGCTGAGAAAACTACTACGACTATTATTTGGCATTAAAAATAATGCACTTAACACGACTGACACTCCAAAGTTTCACAACGTTTTGGCAGCAAGTTCTGAAGCCGTTCACTGATGCGCAAATGAGCTCACAGAAAACCCATTATGCGTTGCGTATAAAGTATTCATTACCCCTTAGTACGGGACTTTCAGATTATTTACTACAAACGATAACATATTAGTTCTAACAGGTATTTGATTAGTCTTGATGGAGCTTTTTCAAAGCATTATACGTATGCTAGAATTCGTGACATTTTTGCAAAACGCGTTCAAGCGAGCACAGATGAAAGAGTACAGAGCAGCGCTGAAGAAAGGTCCAGCCTAATTCCTTTGGCCAAGCCAATAAAGATGACTGAGGGCAGGCAAACTCGTAACGGCCTGTCAATTCTACCGAAGGAACTAAACGCTGTGTTCCAGTCAATATGGACGTGGTCGAGAAAACGAGAAACAATTATTACTTATGTTCCTGCTAATACCTTTGTGTAGCAAGGAAACCGGCTACTCAAGCCAGCCAAGTCTTGTTGTGGCTTTTCAGTGTGTGCGAAGCAGCGGAGACAATACTCTCCCGATGAATCAGGAACTTCGCCCCTGAACAAGGGTCGGATTTTAAAAGAGTGCAGCTGATAACTGTAGTATGTGCTGTACACTTAGCATATGTCTTTTAGCCTCATTAATATGATAATAAGTAAAAGGGCTTTAAAAAATAGTTCGACTTACTTCCTTGTCGTTATTCTTCACCCAGTACCAGCTTTTGACGTTGCAGCTTGAGTAATACCATTAGTCAAATTAACACGTATTGAGGCTTCCACAAATACGTTATGCTTCATCTGCAACAGAAGAGGTCATCTACAAACATGCAGCAACTGGGCAGTTTAAACTATAAAATCCGGCGCCTGCTCATATTTTCAAATAGGAATACAGAAGTGCGTTGAATTAAAAAGAATTAAATAAGATAATCCAAAGCATGCGACCAGTTCGCGGTAAGTGAGACAAGTCTGGAAATCCTCAATCTTTATTCTCTCTGTCAAGTAGAAAATAGTCATTATAATAGGAGGTACAGAGACCTCCGCGGCGACATTTATGTAAACTCAAATGCGTGGGTCGCCAGGGAGGTATATGCGGGCATCAAGCGGCCTGGAATCTGTCAAAGGGTCTCACGCAATGAGCCCTTACGCGAGACTCGGTGGACTCGTGAACTCACTGAGCTAATTTGTTGATTAATTACTTATCGATGAATAACTATACGTATGCTGTGAGGGCACCGATGCCCGGCTTTCACTCTGTGATAAGATTTCACTCCAATAAGCAGAGGTAACCCCTAAAATGAACGTGCAGTACACTAAATAAATGTTTCGCTAAAATTACTGGCATATATGCGCTACACGTGTTCAATTTGCACGAATAATGAGTTGCGAGAGCCATTGTCAATACCTTCACCGCCTGGCTGAGATATATATATATATATATATATATATATATATATATATGCATACATGTGTACATATACATCTATACATACATATGTATGTATGTATATATATATATATATATATATATATATATGCATATATACATATGCATATATACTTTTAGCCGGCATTTTCATATCGTCGCTACTCATTTTCGTGTGGACTCGCTGCGTGCGTGTTTCTGTCGTAGCTATAACAGCAGCAACAGCTCAAGCGGCAGTAGAGTAGAGAGTGGTGGCATAGAGCGCTATGAACAGTATCGTGTTGGTTGTCGCTGCCGCAGCTGGCGCTGCCCAGGAGTCAATTGAAACCACATGCGTAACCAATTTCCAAGCGTGACGCTATAAAGCGGGCGTGACGCCGACTCTACCTCAAACTCTCTCTCTCTCTCTCTCTCTCTCTCTCTATATATATATATATATATATATATATATATATATATACATATATATAGTACATCCTCTCCGTTTCTTGCTCTATGCGTATTCATGTGTCTGTCTATATATTGACTCGTTTGCGTGTTCATTGCCTTCGCTTTTCGTCGTAGTCTCTCTGTTTTCCGTTCCGCCCTCGCAGCCAGCTTCCGTTCAGACCTTGGGCTCTTCTGGCCGCTCACTTTTCCCGCTCGTTGCTTCGTGTTGGTGTCGTTTTTGTCACGCTACGATCAGCGTCCACAACTGCTAGCGATATATTTCTTGACGATGTACTACTACTGGTCGACCGGTTTTCGTGCTGCTGCTGTTGCTGCTATGACTAGATAGCTAAAATCGGTGAACTAAGTGCCGTTGAACAGGTCGGATACGGCCCTTGTTTTTTTTGCTCATTTACATCTATCTTACCGCAACCGTTGCTGCCGCCAACGCCGCCCTCTCGTTAAGCCACCGAATAAAAAACCACCACCTCGTATATGATTCGTGCAACAATTAGAGACCCTCCTACATATCAGTGACAACCGTTGGCCCGTTGGCCGCCATTCTGGCCCGACGAACGTATGGTGTAAAGACAGCAACTACTCAACTACGAAGCACGCAGTGCGCTTAGGCAACGCATTGGTCTTTCCTGATGTTCGGCCTCGAAACGCTCTAATTATGGGCTGCGCGTAATTTCGTCCCCGCCGCAACAACAGTAACAACAACGACAACAACAACAGCGACAGCAACAATAATAAAATGAACGACAACAACATCGACAGCAATGGCGACAACGACGCGCTCAAAATTGCTTACGTAGACTTCTTCTTTCGTTCTTTCCGACATGACCCGAGAGGTCCACGTAAAACATGATGGGAGCACCGCGAGGAAGGCGTGTCCTCGCATGTTGACAACGGGCTGAGTTCACTGGCAGTAGAACTGCGTATGAAAACGGGTTAACTAGACAACGAGATGGAAAGAGAGCGTGATAGATAGGCACAGAGGATGGGGAAGCCAGATACGTGAGAGGGAAGCCAGAGAAATAGGAAGTCAGAGATAGAATAGCGAGACGGGAGGGTTCGAGAAAGCCCGAAAACCCGGGGATAGATTGATTATAGATCTTTAATAACCATCTATGCATCTATGGTAGATTGATTGATACATTGATACACAACGACAGACCGACGAAAAAAGAAAGAGAAAGATACAGCAACAAACGAGTGCGGGCGACCGAGCGAAAGAGAACAGAAAGACCGAGTACAGAGGGCGGCAAGATTGAAACCGACGAGGCTAGACGGTGGACGTGATCGACTCGGTTCAAGTACGGCAGCGTGAAAAGCTCTGAAGACCCAGCCGCAGCCGACAGCAGACAATCCGATGTTGATAATGTGGTCGCTTTCGTTGTCGTTGTCGTCGTTGTTGTCTGGCGTCTTCTGGTCCTAACCATCACGTTGCTGTAGTTAGCGATTGTGTTAACCAATCGGTCGGTGGTTAGTCGAATGTTGCGGTTATATGTCGGCACTAGACGAATACACACATACGCAGACACAGAAAGATAACGAAAGAGAGGGAGAGAGAGAGGCTTACGCAGTCACACATATATGTGCACTTTTCTTTCCTCTTGCCGACCACCAAGAACCTGCGAGTGCTCAATCTTCTCCTCTCTCTCTCTCTCTCTCGGCGGTTCGTCTAGTGATTGTGCTGTTTCAATCACCGCAAGGTATTCAATCTTGTTCCGTGTTGACAATGAACTCGAAAGCCTCTTCCGAGATCGATTTTCGATCGAACATGTTCAGAACAACGTCGACGACACACGACACGACACGTTGGTGATGTAGCCGCCGTTCTGGAGTCAATGGCCCAGCTGGCACAACGGTACGAAGCTGGCAATGCTAGGGGCAGCGTAGACAGCGGTGGCGTCTGTGTGCCCAGATTCCGTCTGCGCCGCCCCCTTGCCTGTCCAGAACGAATCAGTAACGTATCAGCCAGCAGTAACGTATCAGGCAGCAGTAAGCGCCCGCGCATTAAGCACATTAACCAGTTCAGGTACTGACTATCCAACTCGAGATCTTCCTCAATGACATTCGGCAAGGAGGACCACAAAATCGATACCACTAGCACCTGTTCTATATCCCGCTGAAATCCGGGAGGCCAAGGCTTAAGCTAGGGGCGTCGACCTTAGACCGCCGTCTAATGTCTAATTAAGGCTGCCCAATATAACCGTCAACAACGCAACACACGAAAGCGTTTGCCCTAAGAGTTAACAATATATATACATATACATATATACTTTTTTTGCAATGACATACAAATTTATCTTAACTCATAACGGAGTGTAAACAATTGTCCTCCAGTAAACGTGACGACAAACTACATCAGCCCTAGGTCTAGGTTTGGTGTCGACCACCTGGATAAGATATATATATATATATATATATATATATATAATTTACGACGAGCAGAATTAACATCATGTTTTAAGATGAATAAACAACATAGCTTTATTCATTACATTTATTTGCGAATACACATCTCAGCATACAGCCTCTGTCTGTATAAATGTATGGTTAATCTGGCCTTTCATAAACTGTACTATTTGGTACTAGTAGTAGCAAAAGATGACTTTACTATGTAGTGAGACTGTGTTTTCGATTTCAGACGTATACCGTTTATACACCGACCACAGCCTCTCAGCGCGTGGTTCCATCTGAGTAATCTTCTTCAAGATTCGTCAGGGGGGTTGTAGGCATAACCTAACTCTCCTTTTCGTAGTGTTGGCCAGTAGAAGATTACTATATATCATTGTTTCATCTTTACCTTTATGTTCTATTGAGTGTATTTCGGTTTTCTCCAGCAGGTATGTACCAGCAGGGCAGAAGAACTCTACCCGAGCAGAATTCGATCTTGCGCAACGCCCCTCTTTTTTCGCGACTGACACTTCAGAGATGTACGCCACAAGTATACGCGCATGTTAAATTGACTTTGAGATTAAGCAACCTCGTAGGAAACTTTTACTTCATTGTTTCTTGTTCATTGTTTTTTATCCTTTCCAAATCGGCTCATACTTCGGCAATCTTAGCTATACAAATAATTAGCTTTTAATAAACGTACAGCTGCACATCATAAAGCACTGTCATACGGTTCTGTCAGTGTCATATTGTGTGCCCTCGTCGGTTTGTATATCTTATGAAGATAACGCAAGGTCGGGAACCTTTGGTGCGTTTCCTCTTTGTATTTCGGAAGACATGAAGTCCCATTATAGCCGCATTCAAATGAAATGTTGTATGCCTTTACTGTACCGCAACGCGCAGGCAGCGTGTATTGCATGGAAAATAGACTATTTCACTAATAATTACTAGCTGATTTTATCATGTGTCTTTTTTGGCTGACTTCCAGCCAAGATTTAACGTCTAGGGTACTGATTTTCGCATTGCTTCATAGACGGACCCCTATAAATACAAATGTGCAACGGTGGGGCTCGGACCCGCGCACCTATGTGTCTCCTCCGGCTGCGAGGCGCAGGCGAATACACCACGCCACCGGGCTCGACAAAAAAGTTTCTTGTATGGCTCTACTACTACTACTACTACTACTACTACTACGGCTGCTATGTTAAATTTACATTGGAGAGACAATCATAGCTTCGATGTGAGTGTTTAGTTCAGAGCTAAAACTAGCATAAATACACAATGCTCAATTTTCCTTCCTGCTCGTCGCTAGTAGGATAGATAAAAAAAAATACGCGTAACGATCTGTTTATTACGCATTGCATATGATAGCGCAGCATGTAAGCAAGCGTAGCCAGAGATCAGCAAGAGATGAAGTGAATACACTCACAACACATCTGACTCACAGCCGCATTGCATAACTTTGTACTGCTGCTCACTCTTCTCTTTTCAAGGCAGCTTCGGTGCTGGCGCGAGCCCGGGCAGGAGCTACGCAATGCCGCGCAACGCATTTATTTTTACGCAAACTCGTCGAGTTTGACGAGTTTGCCTCTACCTAATGATGGTACGTGGTGGTGATGATGGCGGCCATGAGGATGGCCCATTGTTCGTATGCAAGCAAAAGTGAAGTCTCGCGTGAGCAACGCCGTCCGCCCGCAATGATGATGACGACGACCATACACTCACTAGACATCGCGCGCAAATGTGTTTGCATTTATTTGCAAGCTTGCGTTGCTGAGGTGCTGGTCGCGCGAGCGCTGGTTGGGTTGGGACGGGCGCAGGATGTGGGGTTGGCTGGGGGGCGGGGGAGAGGGTGGGGTAGAAGTGTGGAAGTCAAGGCGGAGAAGCAGATCTAATGAAAATTGATTAGAACACCTGCCACAATGGCAACTAGTAACAGTAGTCGTTGTAGTAGTAGCAGTGGCAGTATGTAGCAGTGGTAATATGTAGCAGTAGTATGTAGCAGTTGGCGCGAGCTAGACCGACGACGACGACGACAACAACGAGTGCTTTCGTCTGGTATTCGTCTCATTTTGACAGACCCAACCAGAGATGAAGCCAAGCCGCTCTAGCGAGGCCAAACCAAATGGCAAAGCCCAGGGCGACGACGAAAGGCGAGCTCAGCTTAAAGGAGCTGCGAAGGGAATGAGGAAAAGGAGCAGAAGAAGAAGAAGAAGACGAGGAAGATCGACCAGGAGGACAAAGGCTTAGCAATGTGTTCAGCGACTACCCCGCGAACGACACAGCAGTGACGCGCGAAACACCCACCTGCCTGCCTGCCTGCTCGCCTTTATGCCTGCTTGGCCAGCCGTTTACATGAGGGTACAGCATACCCTCATCATAGATCGTCGTCATCGTCGTCGTTATTCGATGATCTCTCTATCTATCTCTAGCGTTTTCTCTCTCCGCTCGCTGTTTTTCTTTCTCCCGACTGGCTTCAGCTACCCGCCCCCCTCCCCCTCCAGGTCCAGTACCTCATCGTGAACGCCCGGACGTCTGCGGCTTGTGGCCTTCGCAACATCGACAGCGGCAATAGCAGTACCAGTCGTCAACGTCGTAGTAAAGGCGAGAGCCTTCATGATCATTATAGGGGACGTCGTAGCTCTGGTTGAGAATGGATAGCGGGTCCGTTCTTCCGCTGCTGGTCGAGGTTTCGTTGTCGTCGCGGCAGCCACCACCTCCGCTAACAACACCCCCCAGCAGGAAGCGTGGAATCGACCCCACCGCACACCCGTGAAAACGGGTCGAACAAGTGAAAATTGTACCATCTCCCCTCGTGCTCACCCTTCTCTCATCTCCCTGTTTTTTCCTAAACAGTCGCCAAACTGATCTGGCTGATGTCGCCTTCGGCTTCTGAATTGTCCTCTTGCGCAAGTGCCTCGCATAGCCTGTTCTTCTCTCTGGCGTCCCCCTTATATATATATATATATATATATATATATATATATATATATATTGCGCTTTCTCTCTCCCTCCTGTGTCTCTTGATGACGGCCTGAGTGATGACGCTGCAAGAGGACATGAAGCTTCTGTAGCCGAAGCGGTTTGCGTGTGTAATTCGTTAGTGAGAGAGAGAGACTCGGGACAGAGACACAAGAGTGGATGGACGAAAGCAGAAAACCCCACAATATGTGGCGCCGGCTGAGCAACAATGATGACAGACTTGCTCTACTACATTAGAATGTTAACTTAATTAACACGTTTCAGCATGGGGAGAGTGTGGGCGAGGTACTGCCTCGACTGAGTGTGCATCTGTGTACACATTTTTACAAAATACATAGAAAACGACGCCAACTTCTACCTGGGAACAATAGGCAGGCGGCTGATTACATTGCATGTGTGCATGGCCACATGCATGCACGCAATGATGATATGTAGCATCAACAGCAGTAATTACAATCTCATTGTCGCAGCAAGATCGGCAATTACAATAGCAGAAGCCAGACTACCACCAAAGAACACAACTAACAATGAGATAGTCAGCTACAAGTAGCCCAAAATACAGCATTAGAATCACAAATAACAACTACGATAGCCACACTAATTAAAATAGCATAATTTATAGCAAGCAAACATCAATGAATAATAATATTAATAATAATTATTATTATCATTATTATTATTAATATTAGGATTGTAATGCATGTAAATATTAATAACAAATCCTTGTTTAAAGAAACATATTATATAACAATAATATTATAATAATTACAATAATCGTATAAATAGCAACCATACTAGCAGAAAAACAAACACACATTTCTCAGTCGAAAAATCAGTTGAAAAAGACAGAGTTCATATAATACTAACCGGCGAAACAGAGCAAATTGAACAGCAATATGATCACAACTTAATGTGTGATTTCTGCAGCAGATTGCAGCGACAGCCGTAGCAAACGAAGCATACAGCAATAGGATCGTCTTAGCAACTTCTACGGTATGTCTAGTGGCACCTCTGTTGCACAAGCCAATGAGACATAATAGGAGACGAGCCGCCTTCGATGATGGAACCCTTGCACAGTGTCCTTCTCGCAGCCTTCTCGCAACCGCTGCCCGGGTTTATCCCCTCTGGATGCGATAGCATAAGCTGAGAATACAACAGTCAGGACATCTAGCCTACCACAAGACTCACAATTGCGCCTGGCCATTGATTGTCGCCTACTATCGCCAGCGGGGCCAACCCTCACGATGGCGATTGCCGCCATAGGGTGCTCGCTTTTAGAACGGGTGCTCCAATCCTCCAACGGACAGACTCGGTTGGCCCCTTATATAGATCCAACCGTTTGTGTACAGTCTGCGTGTCCCATTCATACATGTAGAGGCCATGTTGTCGATTAAACTCGGTCTTCTTCATGCCAGTGAATGGTAGTGCTGTTGTGGCTGCTACTATGGCTGTCACGGAGAGCAGCACTGGGCATCGTCCTCCTTAGAGGTCGTCCACGAAACGAGAAATTTATGTATGTGTGACAGAAGAAGAAGAAGAAGAAGAAGAAGAAAAACAAGCGACCAGGACATTTGGAAGTTGGCCGACTATAATCAAAGACGCCGCTGGTTGGCTAACGCCATTAATGGCACTTTTCTTATCGCGTCCCAACTTATCGCGCTATCGTCATTGTTTCGATATATATATATATATATATATATTAATATATTAATACATATATATATATATATATATAAATACATATATATATATATATATATATATATATATATATATATCTATATATATATATATATATATATATATATATATTAATATATAAATACATATATATATATATATATATATAACTAAATCGGGAAGAACTGATGCCGCTTGGTCTTCAGATGAAAGCAAACATTTAAATGATATTTTTGTGCATGCACCCGCAGGGACATTTTTAACAAACGTATCTATTCAATGCAGCCGCGTTGCTTGAGTCACCGCTTCAATTCAAGAACATAAACCGCTTACACGCGTCTTGTTGCAAAACCTACCTGTCAAGATTTGCAGCTGCATGCTGCATGCAGATAGTAAGCGAGTCTGTGTCATTATGTTGAGTTTTATAACGAGTCTCACACAGTAATCCAGAGGATTTTAATCCTCTGTATTGTGGACGAGACGACTCTGTAACGGTCGTATCGCCTGTTGATCTCTGCCTCTACGGTGAATACGTTTCCATCAGAAAAGAATCAAAAGCGGTCTGCCTGTTTTATGCGTGAGGAAGCCCAGGAGCACCGGACATCGCGCAAGCTGGTTCGCTTCAACAGCCTCAGAGAGATTCTGTCGGACTTGTATTGTAGTACACTGACTGATACCTGAAGTCCAGTCAAAAACAATCCGACCAATAGTACTTAGTCCGCAATCCTCTAAACGTGTCGCTTTCGGAAAACGAAAGAGCTTAGTCATCTCCGTGTAGGTCCGTCCTGCCCGCAGTGCAAGAACAATAGATAATCGTTACTGACGTTATTCTTGTACTGCCTCCACAGTAGCTTGCCAGCCATAGAGCCATGGTGTCTGTTTGCGTTCAACTTAAAACAGGCTCTCGCTGCATAGCAGACATGACGCAAAAACGCATGCGTTCAGGCAGCCCACTAACGGCCGGTTTGCCTGCCGCCCTACATTTTACAGGACACACCCACACAATAGTACGACCTAATGTAAGAAAAAACGATTAGGTATTCTGGGTTCCCTAACTAGGTAAAATCCAAACAACAACAATCCCTTTTTTCTTTGTCTCTCTCCATCTCTCTTTCTTTCTCATCATTTTTCGCATTTTTTGCACTTAGGAGACGGTTCCTCAAGCCATGATCCATATGCTCTCCCCGTCGGTTTAAGTCTGATTGCAACTGGCGCCTATTCGTTTTCCTTCACCCTTGTCGGTTAACGTGGTTTGCGTAAGTTGCGACGGTGGCAGTAGCAATAATGGCTAATTTCGACAAGCAAAAATATGCTGACAACGAGGACGACATAGACATCGTTATATCGCGACGCTGATTGCAATGCATACACTGAGGGGGCCAACGAGGTGACATCCAGTTAGCCTGCAGATCGGCCATCATAAATGTCTTCTCGGTCTGGCCATAGAATAGAAGTTCTTATACTCACAAAATAACGGGTGGAAACGATTGATTTCAAGAGGGGCCTGCGCAGTCACTTTGCTAACCGCCAGACGTCCATGTTATTGATCTGCTCCGTTCATGCAACGCATCTGGGCGCATACTATTTGGCTTCCACTATTGTTTGGCCGATTCCGGTTATAAGGTTCGCACCCACAAAGTAGAGCTAGAACCAGTTTGTCATCATTCCTGAATATGCCTATTAAAATACCGAGCAAGATGGCTTAGTGGCAAAGCCTGTTGCCTTGCATTCGGGAGGACTGGGTTCGAGACCTAGACCGGCCACTCTTAAATTGGTTTGCATGGTTTCCAATTTAGACAAGGTAAAATGCCGAAGTGGAATTAAAAATTAGCCATAACATGAAACAAAATCGTACACGGATATTAGCCTTACGGATAATCAAAAGAAAAAATGTCGTTTGGTTCAAGGTTGCATTTTATGTAGAGTCTCTTTGAGAACCTCCATTTCACACTTTCAAGCATAATTAGGTATTTACAGAAATATGGATGCCATACGAGTAAACAGTATAAACGTTTAGACAACACAATCGATTTACAAACGAAAATACACCGTAGGCTTCTTAACAATAAAACAGCCAAACAATTTAATCCCAAGTATAAATGAAGTTCTCAAAGTTTCAGTACTATGGATCACGCAGAAGTCGTTGGTCAAAACGAGAAACCTGGACCTGTTTTGATCTCACTGAAGGAAATGGGATTATTTTGTATATGTACTTTTCGTGGTGATACTATATGTATGCCGAGGAGATGTAAAGAGATTATATGGCTTATGGTTATTTATTCGGATATTAAAGTCACTCGCTCACTTCAAAGCCGAGCATGGCTCAGAAGATAGATCCCATTTCCTTCTCCTAGTACTTGTGGCGGGGGCTTTTCTTGAAGTCCGGTTGAAGTGTGCAAGCTGGTTTTTCTCCCAAACCTGAAGCTGCCACCCACGGGTCTTTTGTAAACTTACCGTAGCTGTATCAAAGACGATATGCGCCACTGTCTCTGAATTAACGCACATCTCACGCACGTGGGGGGTATTTCCAGCTCAGATCGGAACATGTGGCTTCTTGTACATAGCATAACTGAAAAAACTTTTTCGGGCTGACCCTCACCCAACATTGAACGTCGACGGGTTTGCTTTCGCATTGATTCGTAACACGGACCTCATAAATACAAATGTGCAACGGTGGGGCTCGAACCCGTGCATTTATGTGTCGCATTTATGAGTGAGCCGTCCAGTGCACCTTCTCGAAGTGTTCAACACAAGTCGAACCTGCCATCAAGCAGTGATACATGCCTCCTCATTTCCCCGGATATTTAGAACGAAGTCTGTGCGCTTACATTTTTTCCTAATAACGATTGACAGTGACGAGTACATGTTGGCCATTGTCATTCTGTGCATGAGCTCTACGCATAGAAATCAGAATTATGCCTTGAGAGAATTTGCCGCCAAACACGCCGGTATAATCGGTTCCTTCATGAGTCGTTGAATGGTTCTCCCGCAAACGTAGATTTTGCACAACTATGTACGAGAAGACTCGTACTCGTAGACTTCTCGTACAATAGAAGAAAAGGGCAAAATTACTACTTGTATAAATATCACTCTGTCTCCTAAATAAGGAGGGAGCGGAAACGTCACCTCTTTCGATTGTAAAAAAATTATTTTTTATTGCCGAGTTCTACCAAACTTCGAATTAAGTATATAATGGTATGAATGACCCTGCATATATTCGCAGGCACAAGGTTCATGGAAACCCTCGGATAACTTAAAAGCAACTGCGACTACCGACATGACTACAGCGTACCAGCAGAATACTATTCCTTACGAACTTCGCGTCTTTCCTACTTTGAGAACTTTTAAACACACTAGAGTTTTCAGTTACTGTTGGAGCAAGATTCGAGTTCTTTATGTCGCTGCCGTGGACCAATACGTATATGAAACATTGTGTGGAGAACCCTACTACGTATACATTGAATAATCAGAGTATTTCTGAATGAATTAAATATCTTGCTATGCTAACTTCTTTAATATCAATATTTGATTTGTATTGCACTTGCAGTTATATCGGGAAAAGAAAGGAAAAGAAGAAAGGACGTTTCAGTTGAGACATGTGTCGAGTGAGAACCAACAAATAAATGAAACATATATATATATATATATATATATATATATATATATATATATATATATATATATTAGTGTATTGACATGTTTCACGCGTATTATTATTATTCATTTGGCCTCGTACCAAGGCCGTGTTCGCCTTCTGCTAGCTGCCTATTTATATACATCTATGGGTCAATCGCTATTAGCGGCTGGCTGGTCGTTTAGCGTCGGCCGCCCAAACCTAGAGTCGGCTAGGCGGATCGGTGGATAGACGGACATTCATTCATTCATCGCCTGCCCAGAGGTAAGGAAGCATTTGGGGTTTCCCGCTAGCGCTCATCGTTTCCCGGCCTCATTTTCCTGTCTGTCGGGAATGCACGGGGCGGCGGGAGGGAGGGAGAGAGGGAGGGAGGGAGGAGGTGCCTCATTTCGTCTACCCAACCCGGAGCCAGCACCAACTGCCGCGTTCGCCGGCACCAGTAGCAAACATTTGCGAACACGAACGGGCGGTCATCATCGAATAGCCATCGAATATGGCCCAGTGTCAATGTCGATTCGTTGTCGCCCAATTGTTGAATTCAAGCGTTACAAGCCTACCACGATACATCACTGGCGCGACCGACTGGCGATGACGATATGAACGACAACGCGGCGATGATGCTGATGGGGAAGATCGCCTGACTAGATGGGACGCCTAATTGAGCAAACCCCCTTGGTCTCCTCGTGGCGTTGGCCGGAGCGGGGGTTCAGCGTCGAAGATTAATCTCGGCCGGCCAGGGAGGACTTCGTTTGCGGCCCAGAGACCTCACTGACTGACCTCAGACTGGACCACTCAGTATGAAGGTGAAGGCAGTGATGGCGGCGTGTCAATCGTCATCGTTTTACCCTTCACAAAGTAGTGTGAATTTGCGTCGCGTGCACCAACAACAACGGGCAACAGAACACAGACAGACAAGCGAGAGATGGTGCGGCAGAGGAACACATCCGGGTACATTCGATCAGGCCAAGCTCTCCGCGGCCGTTTAGCACGGAAATTGACCGAATCCAAATTGAGGATCTACGCAGATTCCGTGTTGAACTAGTCGTTAACTTCGGTATCCTCCTGTGCTGCGCCGCCCTCTCCATTTCCTCAATATCTAGGTAGCAACAACGTATTTGCTTGTGAAACGCCTAAAAGTTTTTGTAATGTGCGCTCGATGTTAGTGGCAGCAGTATGGTTGGTGTCGGATTGTAGATGTTGCTGCTTCGTTGTTATTAATGGCGTTTTTATCGACGAAGTTTCCATTGTTGTTGTTGTTGTTATTGCGCTTACGGGACTAGCTAAGGTCTGTTGTTATCTATGAAGGACGGGTTTGTTTTTTAATTTCGCTTAGGTATACTGTGCATTTAATTAGATCCTATCTAGCATAAATTGTAATTATTAGATTAAATTGTATTAACGTATATTGAAAATTCTAAAACACAATATTATATATTAAATATATTATATTCAAAATTAACATCTAGGCGCATAACAAGCTGCTATCACCCGCGTCTCAGACATAGCGCTGGAAATACTTCTAATGGGTGGTGCACTGTAGCTCTCATAAGACTCGATGAGATTACCAATTAACACTATTTAGATGATTAAATAAATAACAAGTTGTTCTTGGTTTGCTCGATTTTCTCAGCCAAACTTATTGCCCTGTACACACACTTGGTGCTTCGGGGAGGCAAGCAGTATTAACTGTTTTTTTGTAGATTTTCGATGATATTTAAATATTACGCAGGTTTGCGCTCAAGGAGTCCGATGAAACACATGCACGTCGATGCACATTAGCATGGGGGGAGGCTTTCAATGACCCCGTCCCCGAAAAGGTTCGACATGCGGCGCCTTGTAGTTTTCAACGACAGGTTTTAAGACACGAATGGTTACGACACGTATTAATAGTTCGACGACGGGCAGGCTATGTATGGGCAGATGGATGTTCCAAAAATTGATGAGGCGTATCAGGCTAATAGTCATTGAGTTTGTATACCTGGCTAATCCATGGTCATCACCCTATGCGCAGTTCATCTAACTAGCGCTTATAACGAGTTCCTTCTAATTTACGACAGGACGGTAACCGCACCTAGAGTTTGCAGCATCCCGCTCGCTCGTGTCGAAGTGTACATTTTTACATCCGACCAACTTCGGTTACTGCCAGATGATATGACCTGTGCAGTTAGTAGTCACCTTATCCCTCAGCTGCTGCAGAGCGATAGGAGACCGAGCTAACGGCGTTGCGTACACGGCCGAATACCGTCGGGGGAGCCACTCCCCAGCGCAAACGCAGCGTGCAATGTATGCGTGGCGGCAGAGCGTACGGCAGTATATAACAAGCTCGTGCTGGCTGCGAGACGGCAAATGTAGAGTGGCAAGCGTATATCTTCTAAACATGTCAGGCGGCCAATCGATGGCTAATATGAGAAAACTCTCAGGGTTACCCTCAAAGTCAAACACCTGGCCGCGGATCAAAACAAGCGCAAAGAGCTAACTAAATGCCTTTTAGCAGCATATTTTGGCATCCTATGCATCCACAAGAGGCGTAGACACGCAGATAGCATGCAGCACATGGACTTTGGAGCACATAGACGCAATCACTTCCAATACCGGAGTTACATAAATATGATGTCTAATTTGTTGGATAGGTTCTTCAGAATGCAGTGTGTAGGCTGCAAAGTTTTTGTTAGAAGCCTCTGAAAGTAGGGGAGACTGTGAAGAATGCTGAGTCAGGTAATTTTTTATATTGGCTTGTTCGTCAACCGCACCGAGTGTTGGTTTTCGTTTGATTTGCTCGGCACACATTCTATACACGCCCTTAAGCTTAAGTACGCTTGTCTACGTAAAATGCACGTCTTGCAAACAGGTTGATAAACCTAGTATGCCGCTTGCAATAGTGTTCAACTTACGCAAAGGCTGCTGCACGCTACACTTTTAAGCAAATAAACAATCGTATTATAATCAAGTACAGGATTTGTCGTGTTTTTGTGGCAACATTATGACACATAATGATTATTTGCAACATTATGACATACAACAAGGCTCCTTTGTCAGGCATAGTTCCGTTGTTATACCCAGCGTTCCTCTAAGATCAATCATATCCGTTTGGCCGCTTTATGAAATTACTTTATAAGGGTAACGGCGCAGCGAAGATCGAAACGGTGCTCCACAGCAGAGCTCTTTGTTTTGCTTGATAGAACAAAACACTATAGACACCTACAGGCCGACTGCAAATGCACTGGCGAACCACCTTGACTTTGTGAGGTTTTCGAACAGCGTAAGCGGTTTAAACGCTGCGTTGGAACACTATGTTAACTAGTGCATTTACCATTAAGGGCAAAGCAACATTATTTTAAGAAAGCATGGTGATTTTGCCGTCCTTGATGGTGAATCATGATGTTTCGAGTAATCTAGTTTTCTATTCTGTGGTCGTGTAGAGTGACCTTTGATTTTGACTCCCTGGAAATGTGTGTGAGACGTTGAGCAGCAACAACGCCGTGAACTCTTTAGTCGTTGCCCTCAGCCTAGCGCGGAAGACTAATCGAGCCTACTACGGTCTATTCTAACAGTCTTTTGCTATTTATTTATTTTAACCAAACCTGCATACCTGATATCTCCCCCACTCAGTTCAGTCGACGTTTTATCCCACTGAGATAAGAAGCGACAGATTCGACCGTTCCTTGTGGCTCTCTTTCTAGTGGACTAACGGATCAACTGTTACACGTCATTTCGTACAGGTCCCTATCATCGCA
>QVRM01002035.1:0-35709 GCA_003439945.1 Dermanyssus gallinae | reverse complement strand
GTATGTTGTGGTGTGCGTAAGTTCGAAAGGGGACTGCTATTGCGAACTGAACCGGGTTTCGTGAATTGTGTTCTTTAGAGGTGTCGTGCCGGCGGTCGTCTGCTAAGAACCTAGACGGCGGCGCAAATGGGCAGCGGTCGCAAAAGCAGAAGCAACAACAATGAAAACAGCAACAACAACGAAGCCAGCAACAACAACAACAACAACAACAACAACAGAACAGCAACAACAACAACAACAGATAAATAAACAGGCCGACAAACGAGTGATCTTAGTCGAACAAAAATGGAGTATGAAACAACGGTGAGACATAGTCAGGTGGCCGTCAGAGAAGGAGGCAGATAAGCAGTCCAAAAAACACGTGAGATTGGACTGAAAGCAATACGAAGCAGCAAAGTACGGCAGGGACCGATATGGGTGAAATGGGAAACCAGAGAAACTGAGAGAGAAAAAGCCAAAGCGAAGAGCAAGCTATCGAGATAGCGCTCGGTAGTATATATGACGCCCTTGATTGTCGTTACAACAGACAGATACGACACGCAGATCGGGCTAGATACGTCGACCAATAGATGATAGTTGAACGCGTTTAATGGATGGATAGACCTCATCGGGAGGCGAGGCGCTCATCGTGAGTGATTTCCATGGTCGCGCACTTTCAACTCCCCCTTTTACTTGGCCTTGGTAATATAGCCTTACCATCGTCGTCATTAGCACCATCATCATCATCATTATCATAACTATAATCAGCATGATTACTGTTAGGACGATGATGATGGTGGTGATGGTGATCTTGTTTATACGATGATCGACTATGACAGAAATCATAGTTCACTACTTTTACTGCCGCGGATTTTTAGTGGTTCGCGTTTCATAGTCGCTCTCGAGTCAATTGCTCAGGCAGCGGCAGTGATATGTCGCCGACGATGTTTAAGATGTCTTGTCGGTGGACCGCGGAAACTGCCACAACGAACATCATGACCCTAAACAACAGCAACAGCAGCAGCAGCAGCAGCACAACGAACATCATAAGAAACAAATGAAAGGAAAAGAAAAACGCCCGAAAAACGTGGGCTGCACTTCGAACGATGAACATAACATTGGCCTAGTCTTGCGCGGGCGAGACTTTTACGGCTTGGGGGGAGCACCCGTATCTTGATTCATGGTCGACGCTTCAAGACGTGCACATCGGTGCACATGTACTAATAGCTCTATGACTGCACATATGAACGACGAATATTCTTTTGCATGTACATGCATCATGTGTCTGTATGTGCACGACTAAGCAGCAGCAATAGTAGTAGTAGTAGTAGTTAGTAGTAGCCATCGCGGCAAGACGCCACCAATGCCTACGAGACGTGTTTTTTGCTAGGCGGCGGTGGTGGTGGTGGTCTTCTGGTTCTCGTCAGCAGCGACGAACGTCAAGATGTGTTTTTGATATCGCAGCGACTGGCTCTGCCGAGCAGCGGCTTGTCGGCGCATCAATGATACAGCGGCAGCAGCAGCATATAGCCTCCTCTAGACCGTTCGGGTGTTGTTTATTATTATTGTTGTTATTATTGTTGCTGTTTTCTTCCCATTTGTTCGTCTTCGTCTTCTTCTTCTTCTTCTTCTTGGTTTTGTTGTTATCATTTGTTATTGTCGTTGTTGTTGTTGCTGTCCCCGCAATCGTAGCAGCTTTTCTTTGGTAAGGCGCCCCTGTCATGATGTCTCGGTATATCTCGGTTTCTTCTCGCATTCGTCTCAAATCTCTCTCTCGTTTCTTTTTGGCTCTATCTATGTTGTTCTCACTTGCTGTCGCTCTCTGGCTGTGTTTTGCCTTCACCCGTTTCTCAACCCATTTTCGTTGCTAAGCGTGTCTGTCGGTCGCTGTTGTTCTCTATCAGCTATAGATAGACCCTACCTACAACTTGCTGCCTCTGCAAAGGCTAGGGTGGCGCGATCTGTCTGGGATGCTATCTTGGAATCGAATTCTTACTTGGAGATGTAACAGTGTTTTTCTGACGACTGCAACAACAATAATACCATTAACAACAACAACAACAACAACGCTAACAACAGCAATTACAACGGCAACAATAACAACAAGATGATTAAGATGACGACAACAGCATACATAGAAAGCAACGCCAACAATCATAAGAACATGAACAATAAAAATAAACGAAAATGAATAATAGGCAGATCGATAAGATCGACCTTAGCAGCAAATATAAAAAGACAAGTGTTGGGCCGGCGATCACAATACCAGAGGTAACTGACGCCTGATCTTCATTTTAATCTCCACATATAAAGGTTATGGAGATATCATTACGTTTCGCGAATTATGTTTTTTCGTAAATTCATTCTAACGACCAATGTGCTATGTACATTTGCCTTTCAAATCTGTTGTTTTTGTCGTAATGCTAAATAGGGAAAATTTGTGAGTTGTGGAGTCCAAGGCACGTTCGCGAGGCGCCTGTGGTTTGAATGCCGTCAAGGCGTGACAGATGGCGCTTTGCTAGCAAACTCATTTTTCGAGCAAAGTAACAAATCCGCTATATGAACTTGTCACCACTGCAAACGCCATGAACGCCTGATGATCTTGGTCCCGTACAACAAAGGCATTGTTCTGTTTTGAAAACGCTAGTAGGTAGGAAGATGGGAAATTAATAAAACTAGGCGTCTTCACAACAAGCAATAAAGGGAAACGTTGTGCTATTGGGTATGCCAATGTGATAATTATTCTGGCAGTTATTAGTGATACGTCCCGCAAGTCCAAACGTTTACCGATAATATATATATATATATATATATATATATGCATTATAATCAAATATATATATATATATATATGTCATCTATATATATATATCTGTATATCTATATATAGATATATATACTATATATATATCTATATACTCTATATATAATTATAGCCCCCCCCGTTTTTGTGATCACCCAAACTGTTTATTCATGTATAAAAGTGCTTAATACCCAAGTCGTTGCTAAGCATTTGGGGGACGGGAGTACTGAGTTTAAATACTAGTCTGTCTACACTAGATTCGTTCCATGGTCTCCAACTAAAAAAGTACATGGCGGCGTGGATTATATTAGTCATGATCGAACAAAGCAAACAGTTAAGTAGCACAGGTGAGATAAGATAAGGAGTGTGCTTCACTGTCCCTCTTTATTATTAATTTATTTATTATAATACTTGTTCAATAGTACAATTGTACGGTATAAACGTCTTCTTGATCTTCATGTTTACTAGCTCAGCCCATGGAGCGTACAATAAAAGCCGCACCACCTTACAAGCAGCCAAAGACAGTATCGCGTCGATCTCCTGTGATCCATCGCATGCATTTAGTTAAGTTATTAAGAAACAAGTCATTATGCCTATTGAGGGGTGCCAGGGCCTCTATTGCGATAGGTACGAAAATGCATCGCCTAGCTACTTCACAACACTTACGCATTTTCACGATTTTGTTCGCATGTTCCGCCACCCACTGGCTCGACTGAGCTGAGATGCAAGTAAAATACGGCTGTCGTGCTTTGCTGGCCGTCATCTCGCGTTTAATTTCTGACCGCGCAGCTTCCTTAACTAAATAAAGTAAATCTTCGAGGGAGTTAGACTAGATCCGTAATGCGGCGTAGCAGGCGAGAGCCAAATAAACATTCCTTCTGACCACGAGGCCAGTCTCGCTTATATTGCTCTTATCCAAGTGTTCCCTTGTAAATCGGTGTTTAGAACTCCGCCTAGTATATATATATATATATATATTTGCTAGCTTCGTTCTCCGTATGTTGTCATTTTGGGTACGACAATGCGGAAGATGCTCGTAGAGTGTAGTTGGATCCTAACAATCTAAGGCTGCAGTACGCTTATCAGTCGTGGACAAATCTTTAGAAGAGCATCTTTCTTCGCTGATTTTGCTCGTGAAATTTTGCGTGCGTAAAGCCTCTAGGTTATTTAGAGCTGCCTGCATTGTACCGGGGAATCTGTCTGTAATTATTTGAATTGCGTACTTTCGATCTTTGGTACACCGTCGCTAGCAATGTTCTCACATTTGGATGCATGTGGAACTAAACCCCTTTTTTTTCAAATTATACGACTAGAATTAAGTCGGCTTCACCTAACATAGCGTCATTCAAGTATTGCAGGATAAATAGACCCTGATAAACATTAGCTGAATAGAGCCGGGCCTAACGGGTCACCCTGCAAAACGCCTGCTTAGGATCTTAGAGCTGATTCTGTGCCACATGTATGCAGTCAGGCGTTACTGTTGTCTTCTTGTCACATCTTGTCACAAGAACTGTTGAGCAAACTCTAGATATCTCAAAAGTATATCCGAATTATATTAAACACGCTCCGGATGCCTTAGCTAACTAGAACGCTTGCTAAAGTTCTCTTACCACGAAAGGACGAGTAGAGTGCACTGTAGCCTCTGATCCAGCCTATTTTTATGATAGATTAATAAAGCAATAGAAACGCATTGAAAGGAAGTGCATGCGCCAGAAAATGTGAGAGAGGGCGAGAAAGAGAGAGATGCATAAGAATCAGTAACGCCGGCGCCCTGTTACGTGTCTATTATCTAATGGAACGCTTTTTTTTCACGTAGAGTATAACTACTTTCGCAAGACCTAAAGATCATGTTTCTTTTTTGGTGTGAATAATATATATATATATATATATATATATATATATATACTAGTTTACTTGTGTTAGCAAAGTTAAACCCAAATAAATGCAGACTTGTAGTTGCTTTTGTTGTTGTTATTATTATTATTATTATTATTATTATTATTATTATTGTTTGTTCCCTCTATGATTCTATTTATTATGGATGTCGTATTTACTAATGATAATGTTGTTATTATGATTACCATGAATAATGTGCGCTTGTTTATTCTATTGCTATTACAGGCGTCACACACCTGTCTGGTGCATACACAGGTGCCGGGAGCCGACAAACCGTCATAACACATCATTGCAGAACGCTGCTGCGTACGCTGCACCAAATCGGCTAGTTATTTTTTGTCCGCCAACTTGCGGACATTGGGACGTGGCTCAAACGGCCTGGGCTGCTGCAAGTTAGGCGCAATACTCGCCTCGCAAAAGGTTTGATCTCCCGGGTGTCTCAGAGATCTATTTTCTATGTCATGAAAACATGTCGGGAGTGTATGTATATTTACATCCGTATTGTTTATTTCGCAATAACTTTGCATTTCAAGATGATACATAATTACTATAGAGTCGTCGTTAGTGTATGCGTTAGTCCCAATACTATTCAGCATAGTAACCCTTCATCTTTAACAAAACACAGTGTGTTAGTAGTGTTTTGTACTTCGTTACCTCCCCACGCTATATACGACATTTATAAACAGCTTTTCGTGATTCTATTTTACATAGCGGTGAAGATGCATCTTTGCCAGGGCATCCAATGGTCGGTTTCCGGCCGTAAAGCTGCTTTTGAGCCCAGAGCCCAGATAGGATACGGTCAGAGGCCCTGCGGCCGGCAGGATACGGCCGATGGCACGACCCTAATGCCTGGATCCTCTCTCACTTCGTCCACCACCATTCCTTAGGTTGCAGGTCGTCAGGAAGGGCCACCCTGGCGGCAGGCGCTGCTCCGCGAAGGGTACAACATCATCTAAGTCATCCGGGCACGCCGAGGCCAGTAGTACGTCTTGTCTTTCGTTCATGTTAGTAGTACACGCGGCGTGGAGTGCGGCCTGACTCGACGCGGCCCAGGAGTGATACCACTGGCCAGGGGTGGAAGCGATGGCCGCGGAGGAGGCGACGGCGATGCTGGCGGGTTGTAGGGGGGAGGGGTATCAGAAACCATGGTAGATTGAACTCGATGGACCCCTGGCCTCGTCAACTGGGCTGGGCCCCAGCCGAGTTCAGGGCCTTCCCCCTCGATACTCCAGCACTCCTCCTTCCTTCTGCTTTGGGAGCACCGACGAACTATATACGCGGAGGCGGGGGCCCACACAGGGCCATCAGGGCTTATTTGGGGCCCACGCTCGGGGACTCCCTCACCCTCGGCCTTCACTTCTACTCCGCCCCATCCTCCACTCCAATACTCTTCCCTCGCGGCTCTCCTCGCTCATCTTGCCATCTCCCGTTGATCGCTCCGCTTTGTTCATCACTGGCGCCACACGCCAAATGAGAATAATTTCCTATCGGCTGCAGAATATGACCGATGGCCGCCTAAATTATCTAGCACTGCACCTACACTACTTAACTTGATAAAATGGGCGGATGCGACCGCAATATGTGTAGCTGTGCTAGTGTATTCATTTATTGAGAAATTCTAACTTGATGGATTTAGTGAATCTGCGTATTTGTTTTACAAAATAGACTTGAGCTTTTCCTCGTCATTTACTTGCTTTATTCGCTTCTTCCTCTTCTCGAATTTTATTTTTCACGCGCTTCGTGTCTTTTCTTCTTTTTCTTTCCTCATTCCCACTCCGTTTTCCCGCTGCTCTGTCGAGACGGTATGGCGGCTCTGATGGCACCAGCAATGCATGCCACCGGCTTCAGGGCCGAGGCTGAAGGAAATGATTGGGAGAGGGTAAGATGGAAGCCCGCCACGGGAGGGGGGTTGCTGGCCGAAGATGGGGAACGGCTCGGGGGTTTAGTGGATAAAAGGGGGAACGGCCGAAGCCCGAAGAAGGACCCATCGACAGGCGATGGAAAGGGACGGCGGAGGAGTCGCTTGTGGCGCCCTCGGAAGCTGCTCATTGGTCGGTGGGCCGCGCCGGCGACCAATGGAGGCGATACCTTCCCAATATCGGCTTCGATGTAGGGGGGGCCCGGCTCCATCGGGAATCGTCTTCCCGCCCCAAGGGCCCGCCTTCGGAGTGATCGGGAACATGGGGGCCCTGGGATAACTTGGGGCCTATTCCCGAAACGAGTCCCGATTGGTTGTTCCGAAGTCGCTTCTCCTCGGGCCGCCGTGTTCCAAACCGATCCTCCAGTTCCCTTGTCTCGGTACCGGCTGTTTTTCGTGATGCCTGAATCCGCTGGCCGGCCATTGAGAGAGCTTCGGTGGCCGTCAGGATCACTGGCTGACATATTTTTGTCATTTGTCGCGCAAAATTACGCTGCGTTTGCTCTAATACAGCGTAACGCATGTGACCGAGACGGGTTCTTGTAGTCTGGTGTAGAGAAGTGAGAAGAATGTCGCTTTTTTACAAGGTAATTTTGTTATTACAGTCTGAGTATCGTTTTTTTGATGATCTGGCAATATATCTGTGAAGAATACAGAAAGCTGCCTGACAAGGAACGATGTACTAAATGAATTTTACTTACCTCTAAAACACGATATAAGAAAAATAAGAGCAAGAAGTGCAGGTACTCACTTCGTCTGCGCCAAGAATCTTAGAACCTACTGCAAAATAACTTACCTGTCAACAACTGAATGCGCTTGACTTGCCACTTGCAGAGCAACATTATGTATCAGGTTTGCCCAAACGCAATTCTCAACAAATATTACAACTTACTTTAAGTTTCCAAACTGTATGTAAAAGGGCAGGGTGGTTGTTTAACGACACGGTTGCCATTTTACCGCTTGGTCCGCTGTTTGTGAAATCGAGTGTTCGTGGCACCGAACGTGCCGGCGCCGTAATATCCCCGTATACTCAATTAGACCTCGAAATAGAGCTGCGGAGTTTCTGTTGCAAAGCAAAGGCTATTTCATTTCAAGCTGTGATATCTAAATGCGTAGAGTAGATAAATTGCTTTCCTGTGTTTTCAGACCATTCTTTTCATAGAAGAGAAGGAACAGAGCAATGAGACGCGCTTGTTCCCTACCTGGGCTACGTCGCTCCTTGTCAGGCAGCTTTCTGTATTCTTCACATATATATTGCCAGAGCATCATAAAAACGACACTCAGATTTTAATAAAGGATTAACTACGTGCCTCTACGTATTACTGTTGTAGACGTTGCATGTTTTGATTGCTGTTGTACACTCAGTTGAGGAAGCCACTTGTGGGGCATTTATGTCTGTAGTTTATCAGATTTCTAGGTAAACTCACTAATTTCGTCTGGATATATTATAGCCCGAGGCAAACACAAAGAGAAATAAAAGAAGATATAACGGTACGAACACTTTCCTTTAATAATAACTAGTTTTGCACCAATAATACATTGTCCATTAGCTGTATCTCTATTTGAAATATCACTTCTTGATCGCTATTTGGTAACATTTTCTAAATATATTTACGCACTCCCATATTTTTTAATTGTTGATGTTTTGTATACAAAAATTAAAGAAGTTTTTTAGTACTATGTTAGTGCATTGTTATATATATATATATATATATATATATATATATATATATATATATATACACACTGACACTAAAAGTGACCTTCTGCGGCGATGATGTTTTAGTCCAGGTGGACGTAAACAACGTCGTGTAAAAAAATGCTATTTAACTAACTCAGTATTTGCTAGAGTAACGAAGCCTTTTTAGGCTACGTTTCTCTCTCTCCACATGTACTACTGGAAAACATACGAATTTGCATTAAATTCTGTACAAAGGTAAGATTATATTGAATTCGAGTGATTTTTAAGGCAAACTCCAAAAAACTTCCGGCGACTAGACGTCGAGCCGAAGCACGAGTGTTAAGTATTATTTCCAATTCGGAAACAGGCCCAAATATACCAAGGATGGTCTACGCTCTGGGACACCTTCCATGTCGCATACGCATAACAACCTTGTTAAATCAGAACATTTATTGCAAACAGCGGTCGAGCCACTATTAGAGACATAAAAGAAGAAGTAAGTATTAGGAAGCAGGACGTCTATTCGCAATATTTGGTCAGTAAGTTACAGAAACTCAAAGGGGATCTGTCGTAGATTTGTGGACATGGAAATAAAATCAGAGTCTCCCGAGTGATACTATAAACATGAACTATAACTCACACAAGTCAAATGATGCTTGTAGAAAACAAACTGCTTTTGCGTTCACTAAGATATAAATCATTAAGAGTTTTTAGCACATGATTCGCAGCAACCCCTTAGCTCACACTTCAGTTTGGATTTCGGATTTTCTTTGACATACTCAATTCCTGAGTTCCCTCAACTCCTCGATTCCCTTACCCTGCCTCCTGTAATTTTGTTTAGTTTTCAGAGGTACGGTTGATACTTTATGGTCGAGCAGTTTGAAACCACAGCTTGAGGTCCTTATAATGAATGTTTGCGATTATTTGTAGCCCAGGATTTGATAAGTGGGCTTTATGGTTCGCTATCAACAAAACGGTGGGCCCATCGGGGCTCTTTTCAATCGGGATGCATTATGCGGCCCCAAGCTCCTTGCGTTTCGCAGGCCCTTCGGCTTGCCGCTTGCCGGATGGGGAGGGCTTCGGGACGACGACTCGCCAGAGCAGACAGTGTTGTTGGTGCGGCGAGGCCCGAAGTTGATGTACAGGCACATGGCTGTACATCAACCTCAGAGTGTAGGTATGCGTGGTCGAATACATGTTTACTCTATCTGCGTATGCACATACATTAAAGAACCGGCAGAAGTATGCCATAGAGGGACTGGTGTTGGCTGCTTGCGTTGCCCGAACGTCTGAGTGCAGGCTGGTCGTGGTCTTTGTCAGCTTCATCGTCGACGTCGTCGTCTGCCGAATACATTGTTCTGTGTTGTCTGTAGACATCCGCCACACATCGTCAAACCACCGTCCTGCTGCTACTGCCATTTGCTAGCTGTGTCTTTTGAACGGATGGAGAAGCCAATGGGCGAGCAAAAAAACTCAAATGCGGCCTTGCTACACGAATAGCTAAAAAGGTGCTTGAGAAACAACAAACAATTATTGAATGAGTAACTGGGGACAATCACATAGGGGAGAAAAAGACAGAGATGAGCAAACGAGAGGGAATGACAGACATATAGGAATAAAAAAGGGAGCGAGAGAGAATGCGGATATTAAACGTTGGAGGAATAAGGTCCTACGCTACTGGACGACCAGGTCGTCGCAACGAAGGCTTGCTGCCTGCCAAGAATGGTTGGCGTTTGTTATATTACGCAGTGTGTCTACTGTAGCCTGTTCTGTTCCGGCCGCCGTCTTTGGAGCGAGAGGAAAGGGCGTCTGCTGAAGTTGCAGCAATCCGCTGCCGCCGCCGCCGCGTTTCCTTCGCCCGTTCGGTCGTCACCGCGGCCGCTACGACACGGGCCCCTATGCTAGCCCACGATTCCTCCCAGATTACCCCTTCTCCCCAGTGGCCTCCCTCACCCCTCGTGGGGCCTCCCTCGTTGGAGCTCCTCGTTCGTAGTCGAGCTCAGGCGATCCCTTCGCGAGCGACGGGCCCCGATCTATGCCGGGACTACGATGATCGTACACAGGGTCTCGGTGTTCTTCCTGCTGCTGCTGCAACCATGACTACTGCTGGTGCCCCGTCGTCGTCGCCGCTGCTGCTGCTGCTACAACTTCTGCCCGTCTGTCGGTTGGCCGGTCGAGAAATGGGCCGCGCGACACACACGCAGAGACACTCGTTAAGGCCCTCTAACGCGTGCAGTCCTGCCATCATGTCCATCACGCTCCTTTGGGCCAACGGTTAGAGCTAGGTTTTATATCACTGGCACGTATATATATATATATATATATATATATTCATGCATATGCATATCTTTTTCATTTTTGTTGAAGACAGTCGTGAGGACCATTTGACCATTGGCGTGTGTTTATACAATCTACTGACGTCAGGTAACGTGTTCCGACATTGTCCGGATATGCATCATCTGCTGCATGGTGTCGGTTTTCTCCTGAGATCCATCTTGACAGGTCCAAGAGGAAAGTTTTCGTTGTTCTCTGGAGCGTTTTATAAGTTTTCGGAGGTAAGGGAAGGGATACCACCTAAAACTGATTTTTATAAATGGGGCATCTGGTGTGTGGTGGGAGGATTTAAAATGTACAGATTATGCATGTTGCATCCTAGTTGACCGCATGTTTCCATCTCTAACGGGAGGAGGACCCACCTATTCGTGGGAAGCATTAGATACAGTAATATGATTATTTATAGGTTTTAGTTTAGCCAAAAATCCCTACAACAGAAAATCCCTTCCAAGGTCTGCTGGCTTTTTCATTAGAGATCAAACAAATTGGAGCGGCGCTTTTTCTGCATGCCAGATATCGCCGTGTTCTTGGCACGTTCACTTGTTCATGTGGCCAATGCATATTTGGCAATGTGATGTATCTAGCTAACTCGCATACACATACATGAAAATATTGCTTCCGACATATATGAGTATATAACTAATAAGAGGAAAGAGCGATCCTTGTCCAAAACAGTCGACCGTTCTATCTAGTCTTTGCTTTATTAAAATCAAAAATAAATTAATCGGAAGTATCTGAAGCTTTAGTATTAGACAGAAAACCGAAAATAATATTTTATTGATCTATTAATTGATCTATGCTCGATGAAATTAGCTCAATCCACTCTTATTCTGGAAAATTTGTTGACTTTTTCGGGATAACGAATCATACGAACGAAACACCGAACACTACGTGAACAACGTACATATTGTCGAATCGTGCATAATATTGCAAGAAAAACAATAATATCATAGTGTTTCAAAGGAGATATGCGTATAAAGGCATTCGTGGAAACGTATTTGCCCTTGCTTAGTGCTCAGCCTTGCCTTATGTACTTTTCGATATAGCAAACTACTGTCTGTTCTTATATAGTGCGATTCATGTGATACCAAGGTAAACCCAATAATTACATGTTATCTTGTCTGAATGGGAGAATGATAGACCTCAGCCCGGCTAAATTGCCATGGTAAGATTTTCTTCTAAAATCTCCGCCTTCTTGAGTACGATAAGTCTCGCCTAGTAAAACACAGAAATCGTTCTTTTTTACATCTTTTGTTCAGATAAACTACATACTTTCTGTCATTTTGCTAACATTTATTAGAAAATCAACATTTTATCGGAAGGTTGGCTCTCAAGGGGCCAATTTTGCGGCAGCTAATTGCATGCCGGCTATTGCTCTCAATAAACGTCGTGCCTCGACTGCTAATGCGATGCAGCCGGAGGTTTCCAAAATGTCGATAAGCGGGTACTGTCATAAAAGCAAAGCATGACATGCCGCGGTCGAACCTCATGACGATTTTCTAGGCCCTTACGTCTTAAAAGAGAACGGTGTATTGTTGTACGCGTGTCTGACATTTAAGTACTTGCGATCTTTTCTCTTATACACCTTATCTGTAACGTGCTGCTATATATGTATATATAGCAGGCGAGCACTGCCGAGTGTGCAAACGTATTGTAAATGATTAATAAATCATCACAATATTTTCTATATATATATATATATATATTTTTTTTTTTAAAGCAAAATTCATTTGTTTAATGTAATCAATCATTCACGGTCGGAACATGACATTTGTGTCCCTGCGAATATATATATATATATATATATTTATATATAACTGAAATTGCTTAATTGAGATAATAGGCGAATATGTTTAAGAATGCGTATAGCTAGCTGATGATGCACGAATTTGTAAGGGGTTACTGACCCGGCTGAGAAGTAAACACTATGTATCATTGCTCGCAAGAGCAATAAACAGCAGAAACAAACGACAAGGAAATAGAAACAGGAACAACATCAACACGCAGAAACAACAACCATGTAGACGTAGGCAGGCCGCCAGGCATCTGATCGTCGAGAGAGGGCAGAGCACCCAGGTAGGCGCATTTTAGCGCCATGATGGACAGCTGTAGTCGCAGCTACGGCAGCCGATCATTCGCTCCAGTTCGTCTCGCTCGCCTCACCCTTGGGTCACCTCTCTTGACGTCGTCACCGTAGGTCGCATAGGAGTACGATGGGCAGAAGCCGTCATATCAAGTCTTCCAATTGGTAGTCTTTCTCCCTACGTAAGTAGGGGGTGGGGTGGTGCTCGAAGTCAAGTGGGTGGCAAGGGATAGGCGAGGAGGGGAACGAGGGGAACGCGCGTGGCTGCTCCGTCCATGTCGTTGACAGGTAACTAACAACCAGAAAGGTTTTCGCCCTCCACCCTTATTTATCTCTCTCACGTTCACGGTATCTGTATTTTACCAGCATTACTTCTCTTTTTGTCTGTTTCTTCCGCTCCACTTTAGCCTTCCATCTTCCGCGCACACCTATCACAACCATACGGGTTGGTAAATAAACCACAGGAGTACGTATGGTTACTCCAAATAATAAAACTAGTTAATAATAAGTTAATAATTAGCGTCCTGATGGCCCCATACGTATATATATATATATATATATATATATATATATTCGTTGGCACGTTCGTAAACGCTGAAACAGACGAAATTCAGCACGGTGGAGCGAAGCAGGCGCAATGGCGTGAGGGGGCGGCAGCGGTCATCGACAGGTGACTGACTTACTTAATCATCAGTCGTATCTCTCCACAACCACTCCGGCTTCGAACTGACGCTTCAAGACTAGTCCGGCAATAATAATAACAACAACACTATAATCTTGGGCTGTCGACCTGCTTTCCTGAGTCAGCACAAAGTGAACGTAATGTATCTGAAACGTTGCGTTCTACCGCTACGACTCTCATATGGTGTATTCGCCTCTTTCTAGCTATTTGTGTCGCCTTTTCTTATTTTGACTAGTATATAGGGACAAACAAAGATGGACCAGAAAGACAGATAGACCACCGTTGCAGAATGGATGAAAAGGAGCAAGCAGTAGACAAAGGCAGAGAAAAGAGAGAGACAGAATAGCTACGTACAATTTCGAATTTGAGATCTTTGACCCTATTTGTATATATATATTAATACATATGAAGAGAGAGAGAGATAGTGGAGATAGAGATAATCGCATCCAAACAAAGCCTATTTTTAACGTCGTTCCGGAAATTCGTTTGGGATGGTCGGCGTCAGGGTTGACTTCTGTTAGTCAGCGGCGCTATCGTAACTGTCTTTTAAAAGTTAAGGCTTTTCAAAAAAACTTTCATGCGAAATCGATGAGTGGTGTGCATATTTGTAACGTCGATAAAGAAAGGCAATAGTAGCACCCATAGCAGCAGTAGCAAAAACAACAGCAACCATAACACCAACAACAACACAGGTGAGCACTTTGCTCTTGTATAATAAGCCAATGTTCGTTGCTATGCTCGTTCGTTGGAATGCTAACATCAATGATGCGAGCTGATCGTTGCCAGTAGCAGTAGAAGTAGTGACAATGGCAAGATGGTGCTGGTGATTGGGACCTTGTTGACTTCGCAGGCTGTAGATTTTAGTAGTTGAGACACTGATTGATAGTACACGTCGCGTTTTCGTTTTTGGTTTCGCCGAGAGAAAGAGCACGCGTTTCGAACCTGCGCGAAGGTTGGCAAACGCTGGCCTTTAGTTAGTTAAAAAAGTTAGTAAACGATGTTGTCGAGTGATCTTTAGACTCTAGTATGGTCGATTGAACGTCAACCCTGGCAGCCTCCTAGTTGACCCCTCTCTCTCTCTCTCTCTTCTGCCGCGCTAACAGGATGCCGCGGGCATCTCTGCCATCCCCCGATGACCGAGGGTTTTTCGTGAGGCGAGGTGTGGCTCATTCAATCTTCGGTTTTGTTTTTCGTTTCTAGTTCTTATTGTTTTCATGCATGCGTGCATGCATCCTCTCTCTCTCTCTCTTTCTCTATTTTCCCTTGATATTTTCTTCTAGCTCTTCTCCTGGACGCAATCTTCGTTGGGCTCGATTTGGTTATCCACTGATGACATAGTGCACAGAGACCGACCGACCGACACTGTTCGAATCGTCGACAGCAGTCTTCTTCGCCATTGTCGTCCATTATGAAAGCTGTCACCACGCAGCCCACTCACAGCACGTTGCTAGGCTGAGATGTAAGCAGCATTTGTAAAAGCCATATCACTGGCTAACAGACTCACTGTACTCTAGCGAAGAGATATATGGATAGATAGATAGATAGGTGGTAGGTAGGTAGAATTGATGTGTGATTGGACGGGCAAAACGTAAATGGAGGTCATCGTCCATCGTAGTTGCGTAGGCACTGAGCGGGCGGTGTTTACGTGCATGCGTACCATGTGTGCTCCCCCTCGATGGGTAGGTCATCGTGTGCGTGCCTTTCGTTTAGAGGCTCGAATGCGTGCCTCTGTAAATTCACATCCATTTTTGAGTATGGCTGTGGGTGCCTGTGTGCGTGTGTCGAAATGTATGCGTTTCCCAAGTCGGTCTTTATCCTTAGTGCGCTTGTATCGGTCCGAATAACAAAAACGACCACACTAAGATTACTACTTCATTACTACAGACATGACTGTTTGTAGAAATGCCTACTGTAATGACAATTGCAGCTAGCACTTATAACACAGCCACCAGCCCGCCGTTGCTTTGCTGTACATTCCTCCAAGCATAGCGTAACATTTCATGTGACATTGTTTCTACTCGTCGTGAATCGACGGACACAGCTGCACACGAAGGAGGCACCGTCGTTATACCTAAGCACTGCGCCTAGCATGCGGTGAGCCCATGAGAAGGCAGGTGAACAAAATTCGCCACTTTTAGTGTTTAACGAGAAAGGATCAATATGTTAGACGTTCGTGCAAAACTAAATAAAAGAAGGAGCATTATAAAAGACAGATACATAGCTAGATACATGTTTACGTTTCTTCGATACCAGCGTGCTACCCGCGTGCTAAAAAACGCACTTTCTTGACGTTACTTGCAGGAGATGACATAGGCCGACCTGCAGATCCTCCTAAGAAATACCCATCTGGCAAAAGGTTTGTCTCTGTCAATGACGGCAAACCCGCCACAGATATAATACAGTAATCCGTTTCGGCTGCATCTGCAAGAGACACATTTATTGTGCAAAGATGGTGAACGCAGTATTGATGTACTTTTTGATATGGTACGGCGACCTCCTGCATCAGCGTATATGACGCTTCAGCTGTGGATTCAGCTTTCAAAGCGCTTCGGGCTAGATGAGATTTATGATAAATCATTTGCTAAGGTTAATGTGGACGTTTCTGGTACTTTTCGTGACAGCCACACATTCCCTATCTCCCTGGCACTTTGTCGGTCGAGGCACACGGTGCACAAGCTTTACCAAATAGCGCACTTATGCTATCGAAAGCGGTTTTTACTAGCTATTAACCTCTATAGAATTTTTGTAAGAGTCGGTTTATTGCCATTTAATCAGACTCGCGGCGTTTGTGCAAATATATTAACAAAGCTTGCAGTAGAGAGGCAAAGCTCCCATCAGTCTCAACTTACAGCACCGGTCACTCGATTAGCGAGCCTAAATCGATCGCCGACGAACTAAACCTATATTTTGCTACAGTTGGATAAAAACTTTAAACTCGTCAAATTCGTGTACTTACGTGTACCGCTTTAGAGAACTATGGCCAATTAATTTTCATTGCCCCGGGTGCAGCCCTCTGATGTTAAGGTCGCGATAAGGAGCTTAAATGCTAGTTAGTTTAGTGGAATCATGAGTGTTCCGGCTAAGCTGTTAAACTTAGCTTCCTCCGCTATTGTAGCTCCTTTAGCAAAAGTAAGAAATCTATCCTTTGGACACAGCTAGTCTCTTAGATGTCGGAGATCTACCAACGTAGTTTGATTATACAAGGTTAAGAGGGTAAGTGGCTTGCGTCCAGCTACCGTCCTTGAATATATTTAAAATGTCTTTGAAAATTTAGTGCTACAGAGCTGAACTCGTTATTTGAAGAAAACTGATATTTTCTCGTCAGACCAATTCGGCTTTAATAAGGACCCAATCTACAGACTTAGCCCTAGCACATCTGTGGCAGAATGTGGTTGACTCAGCCGAAATGGACCAGCCTTGTCTAAGCGTATTCCTGGACGTGTTCTTTCAATTGCTTTGACCATGGATTGTCACCCAGATTGTAACCCACTTGGGTTGCACGTTCTTTACAGTTAGCTAGTTTAGGTCCTAACCTTGAAGATAAATCTTAGTCTGTAAAGGTTGGACCTGTTCAATCTACTTAGCAGCTTGTTTGCTTAGGGACTTCGCAGGGCTCTCTCCTTATTCCCTGTATGTTTCTGATATTACTGAACTTCATTCTCCTGATACTTAAGCACAATAATCTGAAAAAGACGATAGCTTTTACCGACAACACGACAATCTTATTTCATCTCGAACTGGTTAAACATTTTTGTGATATTAACACTTCACTTAATGTGGTTGAAAAAGCTGTTAAGGTTTTTAATGAATATGGATTGGTTATGAACATGAGCAAAATCAATATCTTAGTGGGTCGACCCGCTTAAAGGCTGCTTTAGTTACCCGATAGTTTTCGACTGTATGCCAATACGGTAGATCGTTCCCAGGCGGTAAGGTGTCTCGGTTTGGTATCATATGAGCATTTGTATTGGCATAATTACGTAAATCAATTGATGCCAAAATGTTTTGCCGTTATTGAAATTTTACGGAGATTAAGGAAGATAGGGGTCCAATTGAGGAACTTTTGACACACACGAAGCGGCTTCTCGCCTTGATTGAAAGGCAGAGTAGCTCAAGCACGCCACTTCTTCCCTCGACCAACATTGTGTCAAAAAACTAGAAACTACTCGCAATCCTTTTAATAATCAGCTTACAGAATATTTTCTTGAGCGTTCGCTCTGGCGCCACTCGCCGGTACAAATTTGGGTCAATTCTATAGTCGCCGTGTTTTCCCTTGAACAACAAAGAAAGTATAGCAATCTGCCAAACTGTGGGCATCCGCACTTCCTGCATAATTTTCTAGGCACTTTTCTACGTGAGGGTTGAATAGCAGATTCGTCAAGTGACGCTCTACCTGGTTGTCACTCAGTGAGTGCCTTACCCGGTTACGAGAGCGGCTTATGTAGGCATGGGGCTTCCTTTCTGCTCATTCGACTAGACAGGCCTCCTATCGCCTAGCATGTTCGACCTTGTAGTCATATGTAGGACTTCCTACCAGACGCATAGTTCTGTCTTCGCCTTGCTTGCAGCTGTGGATCTGCTCTGACCTTTGCTAGTCTCAGCAAGCCCAGTAGTTTTCTATATCGGAGGCAACAAGTCCGTGTGAACTACGGCCGGGATCTCCGCGGCTTCCACACCACTTCCGACAGCAGGCATCCACGCCACTTCTCACCAATACACCCTCAATACCGACTGGAAAGGCGGCTAGATTGAATTGACGGGTCGGCTTTATCTGTGAACGTTTCTGCTGTTCCTACTCTAGGGCAGGGACGCGTAATACAGCTCGTACAGGTAGATGCTTTCTTGCAGCAAGCTCCAGAACTTCAAAGCTCTGAAATCAGTACTATCAAGATTATGAAACACTAACTATCTGGTACTGCCGCTATGGCAGACGTAGGTGAAGTTATTTCGTGCGTTAGCACGCACAAAACCGACATCATCCCCAAGCTGCAGGAGAACATCCCTTCATCAATTCTGCAATTTAAGTCACCTCCAACGATTGTTTAAGCCCTAATATCAAGACTCGAGAGTCCCACGAATACGATACCTGTAACTTCTGCAGAATTAGATATCGGATGAAAGTGTCACATAGTATTTCTCTTTTCTTATACATCGCATGGGGCACCAATAGTTACGTAGATAGACAGAAATCTCCTATTGGTATGCACAATCTCCAAAACAGGCATGACGGCCAACTGGTGAAACCCGTGCATCGCATGTAAATGCAGTTCTTTCCGCTGGAACGTTCTACCAAGAGGGCAATGTCTATTTCTCGAAACAAATCATCTGGCATTAGATCCATTGCCCCTTTAAGACCCTCACAGTCATACAATAGTATTCGTCGAGGTATGGTTGTCTCCGAATACACCTCTGTACCACTGTCTAGTCATTTCGAGGGGTAAGGACCATTTTTAGCTACAAAGCTTTGCATGAGCATTTTGTCGAATGAAGCGGCGCCGTTCCAGCGACGGAAATACACACCCTTCATCCAGAAATTCTCCTTGGAGCACCGCACAAACTTCTTACTCTCAGGTACAAGCCAAAATACAGCCCATTTGCCATTTGTATGTAATTTAAATACTGCATCAACTTTAACATCGTTGTCGGCCAGCCAACCCCGCAGGTCCGCTGTCGACGTAGTTGCACGCTGCCGATGGCCACCCAGTGACAACCAGAACACAAATTCCAGGCGGAATTGCCTGAACAATTGGAGTCGCAAACGGAGCAGCCTATGCTGGGTGCCGCCATCTTACTTTATTATCAGGTTCAGGTTATTTAAAATGGTGCACTTCGTGACATCTTATCCCGACGGCGCTACGAGCCAGTTCTGATTTGTTCGCTGTCCATGATTGTTTACCAGTTTCTAAAACATATATTGTTGGAGTGGCCACGCTTGCCTACAGAACTTCTTGTGGTTTACTACTAGTGGATAAAGTATTTTCTTTGGTGTCTGGATAGAGAAGGCGGCTACGTAGAGCGACAATATTTGCCAACCAGAAAGAAATTCAGGTCTCATTCTTGCCGGATTGTGCCGGATGCCGCATATTTGGTGCGCGCTAACTGGCTGCATAAGATCTTCCCCCTTTGTGAGTGTTTTAGTGCAGGAATTAAAAAAAGTCTTGCTTCCGGCTTTAGAATAACGGACAGAGGAGGGTATTGGGAGGCGTTGCGTAGTGAAGAACAGTGGGAATGCTATTTGATTCATGCGTTATAGGAACCATATTATTAATGTCGGCAATACTATTGTGTTGAGTGTATTTCCTTGCTACAATGTAATGTATCATACTGAGGAGCTGGATCATCTGTCTACATACTTGAATATATGACCTTGCAATTGTGTAAAATTGCCTAATTTCATAAAATGTCATTTTTTCAAATACCTACGTATTTGTAATGCAGTTTCTCAAATAAACGATGCTCTGAATCTGAATATGCAGCATATGCTGTGGCTAGCGGCACCTGTTTACTATTTGTTTTCCTCATACACATACAAACCCTCCCTATTATTCGTGTAGTCATACTCGCGCACTCTTACGTCACAATTGCATGTTTTTTGCTTTCTTACGTCACAGTTGCAGGTTTGTTCTGCTTTCTGTTGGGCTGCCGTGGGCAGCTCCCGATTTACTGAAGAATTCTGAGTGCAAACGAGGAAATGTGGCGCAATGCGTCTATAAAACGCGCCTGGTCGCATAAACATCTGATAGTTCCATAAGACGATGATAAGACGACAGTGATAACGATGGTGAACAACGACGAGGAAAAACGGTTAACAAAAATGTTATCTACACGTATGTATGGCAGGGAGTAGTTATCGCCTATATCTCTGTAAGGTTAGCAAAACCTGAATGGACGACAGGTCGAGAAGGGATGCACGGGAGACGCAGTTGTACTTCGGGTTCCTTCCTGTCTCGTTTGTGACTTGGCTTCCTGCATGCTTCCACACTGTGGTGTACGAAGAGGTGGCGAGCAGGGGGGGGGGGGCGTTAACGACAAGCACGTCGGCAAAGTCGCCCAGGACGCACCTGTCCAGGGCCACCAAGGCTATACGTGTAACGACGCTTGCACGGGCCTGAACATCGCCGAATTGAAACAAAGCCGGTACAGCGGCAGATGGAAGAGTAAGGGCAGGTAGTTGGGAAGCCTGCGCGGACGCAAGAATGCCTACGTATGTTTTTCACACAGCTGTGGTTGGCGTGTGATAGGAAGCTAGGCAGGAACTTCTTCTCTGGGCCGACGGCAGCAGATGGTCGTGCATTCATATTCCGTTCCACGCCGTTGTCATTCAGACATGGCTTAGTCGTGCGGTCGGCCATATCGCCACAAACGCCACAACCCTGTCGAACTGGAAAAGCACGGTGACTTCTATATCTGGCCTGCTGCTGTTGTTCATTATAATTGTTGTTCATGTAACGTAATAATGCTGTTGTTCATTAAGAATTGTTGTTCATTATAACGTCGTCGCAGGCTGCTGTTGTTGCTAGCGTTGTTTTTTTTTTGTTGTTATTACTGGCGTTGTTTATGTCGTAGTTGACGTTGCGTTTGTTTAGAAGGCCCAATTTATCAAAAAACGTATAGACCCATAATTTTTTTTTTATTTCATTGCACACGAAACCTCAACGCCGGTTCGACTCTGCTACGGCAAAAAAAAACAAGTTCCTTGTTCGTAGGCATCGAACCAGTAATCAACGCCACATTTCTGCGTACCAGATACATTTACTAATTGTAGACACTGTACCTAGAAGAAATGGCAAGTCAAAAATGAATGCAAATTTACGTAAAAATGCAATGTATCTAGAACGGCTGATTGCCGAGGAGCCAATATGCAATACGAAGAAAAATTGCGGAAGGAACTAGAAAACTTCGTATAATGGAAGAAACTAGATTTTAAAATACAAATTCTATTTTAGATATGTAAATAAAAAATTAAGAGAAAAAGAAAACATTGCGACTTTAATTATAGATCGGGCAGTCCTCATTGACGATGCTTGTCGAGCCCGGTGGCGTGGCTACGCGACCGGAGGAGACATATAGGTTCGAGCCCTGCTGTTGCACATTTGTATTTTTGGGGCCCCGTCTATGAAGCGATGCGAAAAGCAGTCCCGTGGACGTTAAATCTTGGCTGAGGGTCAGCCCGAAAACAGCAGCCTGTCGTTACTCTTATTACGGAAAGAAGGGTCCAACGTCAAATAAAGATCATTTTAGACCTGTAGCTCAATCATCAATCGCATGTATCATCTCTGAAAACTACTAGTGGATCATATTTTTTTTTTCTTCAATCCAATGTAAAACCTGTACAAAAGCATAGGTACTTGAGTGTTGATACTTGCTATATAATTGATTGCTAGTTAGCTTACCTGTAAAGAGTTCTGCGTTCGCGTAAACAATAGCTTTAGTAAGTCGGGTGCGTGCCCTTCTGGCGTTTCATAGAAATCAAACCTTGGCCTACTTTTATTTTGTATATCTATTTCAGATATTAAAAACGTTATACCTGAGTCGGTAACGTATAAGCTTGATGTTGATAATCTTAAACTACATGGATCTTTTAACACCGCTAACGAATAACAAATTCTACAGAGTACGATTAAGACGGTTTTTAAATGGTATAAAGATAACGAATTGCTGATATTAGTGTCGAAATATGCAATATTATGTTTAAGGAAAGCCCATAACTATATTCTACATTAGGAGGACAATTGTTTTTATTCAATCACATTAAAGCAATAGAAAGTGTACCGAGGAAATTCCTTCGTCGTTCAAGGGTAACATTGCTTTAAATTCTATTGTGATCAGCCCTGTTTGGGAACTGCAGTCCATTGCGGATTATCGGTATGTACCATCGTAATATAAACTCGTCGTATAAATCGTCGTATAAATAAGACGTTTTTGTGGCGGATGGCCAGGGTACTGAAAATTGAAAACGCTAACAGTGCAAGTGTTGGCGTGCAAGTAAACTAACTGTTGTATGTATCTATGTTACGGTTAGTAAAATATAAAATTGTCCCCCTTTTGACAAAATAATCGAGGAACTCTTGCAGAGACTTGCTTTGAGAGCTACACATCTGGTGTACCAGCGGCTATAGTCGGGGAAGATAAGAGCTAACGGCCGTGAGCAAATGGTCTTGAAAGCGTTTTAGAGGTCTAGCTAATCGATAACATTGTCAAATATATATCTTTATAAAAAATGCCTGTTGCGCATACCTAAGTAAACAAAGATATAGACTTTATTTACGTAGGTAACTGACCTGGTCACCCGTGTTGGCTACGAGGAAACCGATGCCAAGTCTTTGATGAGCTGACTGGGATGGGGAAAAAGCTAGGAGCAAGCATACTGTGCTACCAACCCCGACATGTATACCTTACCCCTCTGATAGTATGCTCAGCTTTGAAGCTTCATACAATAGCGACTTCGCGGTTCAGCTGCTTGATCCGAAAGCCAGGAGCACCCAGGGTTTCAAATGCGAGAGGGCAGAATTCGTGGGGATACCCGATTGATGAGCATTTTCTCAACTTGTTAGTCTCCGCAAGCGTATATGTATATATATATGTTTGCAGCATTATCTAGTTAGTTTCTATGTACTTAGTATTTTCTTTATCGGCTAAGGTACTTCGTACATTTCTTAACACAGAATAATGTAGCAGTTCCTCTAGGTCGTGCTCGCTTGGCGCCAGTCCAACCTACGTTTGGGCCATCAAGTAAGCCACCAACGGCATGCTGTTTGGGGTTTTTGGAAATTCAAGGATATGGCAGGCGGCTAAAAATATACGTAAATTGGCATGCAGTAGTAAGATATTAGACATGTATATATAAATAGACATGCAGTAGTAAGATAATAGAAGGAAATTGTCATGAAGACAGATGAACACCACCTGACCGTCAGTCAACAAAAACATCTATGATATGGCTGGAAATTCTGCGTTATGTTTTGCAGGGTCGTCTGTTAGATTGGCGATCTTTGAACACAGCAACAGCTGTAGTAGCATACTGTGGGATTTCTGAAGGTTATTGAGGTCGCCATGCGACATTGTGAGGTCTAACAGTCAGTACCCGTGCTAACAAAAAGTAAACCAATAAACACAGTCGCACAATCGAAACGCTTAAACGCCTGTGTGCGCAAGAGTGCTACCCTTTTTTAAACATTTATTTTAGTTGTTTTCTGTTAGACACCTAGTAAGATGGCTTAGCTTTTGCCTTGCATTCGGGAGACCTGGGTTCGAGACCTAGACCGGCCACTCTTGAATTGAATATCAGGGCTCCCAATTTAGACAAAGTGAATGCCGGGAGGACTAGAAATCAGCCACGACATAAAAAAAACGGGCATTATCTTTACACGGAGCAAAACTAATAAGGATAGTGAAGAACTTTGGAACGTCTTCAGGCTCCTGCCGAAAAGATAGGTTCCGGAGTTGGTCATAGATGGGAATAAGACATTTGTGGAGATTTTACGTAATATATTGATTGGCATGCACATCCCTCTTGCACGTATTAAACAAAACAGTAATAACAATCCTTTAACAACAATAAAATAGTTTCACGTGAACAAGTTAACGTAAATAGTGCTTTCACATATTTCTGTTTTACAGAGTTTAATCAAGAAACATGCTCCGTTGTTGCATGTTTAGTGCAACAAGAGCACAACGCAATCGTGAAATCTTGCACGTGTTAAACAAAACAGTAATAACAAACATTCAACAACGATCAAATATTTCCACGTAAACAAGTTAACGTAAATAGTTACATACACTTCACATATTTCTGTTTTACAGAGTTTGATCAAGAAACATGCTCCGTTGTTGCCTGTCTAGTGCAACAAGAGCACAACGCAATCAGCTTCGAGCTCCCGCCTATTCAATACTTACGTACTGAGAGTCTGCACATACCTGAGAATGAGTCTACGAAAATTTGAAGCGGGCTATAAAGCGACTAGAATATAGGTAACAACAAATCCGGACTTGCCCGAATGGCCGGTTGGAGCCTGCCGTGGGGAGTGTGGGGTGATGATGACGACATGCGAATCATAATGAAGCTGAGGTGGTGTCGAAACGAGCATCTTCCTTGATCTGTGTCATACGTGCTAAGGGCAATGAAACTGAAGTGTCGATCAGTTTGCGGGTCCGAAACAGGGAAACGCAGAGATAGAGAGATGGATATATAATGTCATAAGAGACAACAGTAAAGCCAAGTACGGGGCAGAAAAGCAAGACCAGGGGAGGTGACAGAGGAGGATCTGGACACCTAGAGCAAGAGGGAGTATTCGGAGAAACGGACGAAATCCTTGCGAGATCCGAAATGAAGAGAGGCCTCCAGGGGAATCCCACATTCACAACGACAATGATGATCATGCGATCATGGATGATTCCCTCGTTCTGTCGTTGCCGCTGCCTTTGCTACGAACGTTGTTACTACCGTTAACAGCAGCAGCAGTTCTTGCAGCCTGAATCTTGCAATGGCGCAAATGCCAAATGGTCATGGGTTTGTCTTTTTCTGTCTGTCTCTCTCACTTGTTCTCTCTCTCATAGGCACTACCTCTCTCTCTCTCTACCAAAATCATGTTGACTGTGGCCCACTTCCCGGCTCAGGAGCTCCACTGTAGCTGGCAAGCAAATGTTCTCTCTCTTTCCCGACGCTGTCGATCCGTTTTGTATAAGGATTGCCCATTGCCAGCGAAGTCTCGGAGCAGCAAGCTTGACTGAGACGCCCACTCTGCACAGATCTGCGATGAGTAGGAACATATGAACGGGCAGGCCTTGTCGGCAGACAGAGGCGGCAGGAGATGGCACGGCCGTGTCGTGAACAATTCACCAACAGATTACCGCAACCGCCGTTGCTTCGTTTCGACGCCGCCCGGCTTGGCCGTGCAGTGATACCAGGAAAGCTGAACGATGGAGCTGAACGGCACGGGATGAAACAGTACTGCTACGGGAAGCCGCGAAGCAGCGCTGCGAGGTGCAACGAAGATCGAGAGGAGAAGACGCCATAGAAATCGCTAGAAGAGGAATATAGGTAGATAGAGAAAGAATGAGCGTGTAAGGGCGTGAGGGGAAGGCTGAGCACCGGGACGCAGCATAGAATAAGTGCGAGGGGGCAGACCACACACAAGTACAAAACATACCAAACGGTGAAACAAGAGCGAACATCAGAGATTGGTAGATTGGGAGAATAGAGAGTAAACGAGTTAAAGAACAAAAGCCGACCGCGAAAGACGAGATTGCAAACCCGAGGCGCATTGGCGCAACGATTGAAGTCGTGAATGATGATACCAAGTAGATAGGAACATTTGCTCATTTAAACAAATGTCTATCTTCCTTGTTCGCACATTCATACATGCATACGTATATGCTATATATATATATATATATATATATACAAGTATGCATACAGACAAATATACGTTTACATTTATGAATATGACTCGCTTGTGTGCTTTTGCATATATGCGCGTGCATTCGTTAAGCATTCGGTCCTCTCTGTCAAGGAAGAAATCAAAATGACTTCAGACGTGCGCGCATTCTTGCTACTACAGGACTTCGCTCAATGAGCCGGGGAAAAGGACACCAATGGCTCCCTTGTTGAAGTATCTCCTAGTCTCGTTAATTTCGAGCTGCGCGTTTTCAAATTTGTTCATTTTAGAGCTGATTATTTTTCCGCATTTAGAATGAGTTTCTCTTCTTGTACATATGACAGAGCGTTTATGACGGCAGTTGTGACTTAGCTTCACAAAATTTCAAATATGGACGGCTATATTGGCTTTTGCTGATTTTGTGCAAATATTTGTCGTTAGTACAGTCGCGACACTGAAATCTTACGATTATGTGTCTTGCGGAATCACCAAGTTCGAAATGGTTTGAGAGCCCAACACTTGTTAAATTATGGGTGTACGTAAAACATTTTTATTCTCGATGCTGTAAAAAGCGCACTTGGAAGGTTCGTCTCGTATCAAAAACGCAGTGTGCAGTTTGCGTTATAAAAGAATTAGCAGAAAATAACAACACTATCTGCGTCACGTTGAGCATTGCTTGCATGTCGAATGAATCCGTGTGTTTACGAGGGAACACACTTCTGTAGTAAGATCGTGGCAAATATACGGCGAGCTAGTGACCCAAAAAAATATGACGTGAATCTAAAAGATTTGATTTAACTTTCGTGTCGAGCTAAGCGGAGCCACAGGGCCTGGTTTAGAGTATTGACCCAGGATAACATATGCCAAGTCAAAGCAGTCGGCCATGCGATTTACAGATTTGTCTAGAACTACCACATAAAAGAAATAAACCTCAAAGCGATATAATGTAAAGCAGCCTTATTTTACACCTTCCATTTTTGCTTGCTGCTGAGTTCCACGACAATACAATAGTGATTGGTTGGCGGGACGGAGTAGAAAAAATAACCGGCAACCTTGACACTAGGGTTTGCGGGTTCGATCCCGATGCGTCTTATATACATTTAAAGCAATCTTTATTGAGGTTTTTAGATTTTTATAACACTAATAATGACCCGAATCCGCCAAACACTATGCTATAGGACATATAGGTGAGCAGCTGAGCGCTTCATATATAAATGAGCAGCCGTTGAAGGTCCAGCCTAACGCTCCGTCTGGAGGTCTAACGCCTACAAAGATGTAACAGAATTACAAAGCTGCACAAACGCTTCGCAGCAGTACTACACGATATTATTTAATTGATAATCTTCCTCTCGGAGCATATACGCCTGGTCGTGCACTTTCCTAAGCAGGCTAACTGCGCAAGCACGCCCAAAAGTCTGATGTCTCGTGGAAGTCTACAAACACATGTGTAGCTAGCGGCCTAGTGAAGGTCAGCAGACGTCATGCTCAGAGAGAGAACGGATGTCTACGTAGGCATGGCATGATTTAAGAAAACAGGCAGGTTCGAAGAAAATCATTACATTAATATACCAATGAAAGACCTGTACGACAGGGCCAATGACAGCAAACACTCCAAACGGTGCCACATAATAGTGGCTCGATAAACGAAAGAGAAAAACTCGAGGATATTTTGGCACAAGCAGTAGTCCCTTCCGGTAGGCATGCTTCGTTAGGGCTAACTCAAGTCGCTGTGGCGGTTCCTACATATTATAATAAGCATGACTCGTTAAAAAAAAAAACTGGCATTGTAGATTCATGATAGTCTACGTTCTTTTAAATGAACTGTGAGCAAATAATATTTCCTTGATAAATGCATTATTTCTTGGTAGCAGGATGGACATCCGATATATATTATTAGAGGAACTTAAAGTCTAAGTCTTGTTCGCAGTGGTACAAGATAAGGCAATGTAGTTGCTCCTGCGAAACATAGTAACTGCAGACTGGCCTGTAAGGCAGCGACGATGTTGTATAAAAGAAGTTTTCGACTACATCAACGGCTCCGATTATATTTATTGTATGTACTCTTAGAAAACCCACAATGCTCGTATTCGTGCATACCCATTTTGCATTTGAAAACGTTGTTTATCTTATGTCCTTTCTTTGGAGATGCTCGTATGTAGTAGAACCAACGCTTTGCTAAACTGTATGCAACTCCTCGAAACTGCATTTTAGGCAAATACCTTAGAAGGTCAAATAGAATAGATTCTTATAATACTACAGTTATTTATCATTTTTTGCATATACCAAAACAGGTGCATTTTAATTAAATCAATGGAACAAAAATTACAGCTATTTGTAATTTAGCGGATGCTTCTGTGATGCTGCTGGCATTGCCACTGAACAAGCATAATTGCATCTCTTGTGGTAAGCTCGTACAGTTTTACCTCTTCCTATCTTCAGTTTATTCTAACGCACACATCTGCACATAAGTATAGACAAAACAGCTCGACGATGCGCAAAACGAAGCATACGCATGAAGAATGTTTGGCAATTAAGCTGTACACTTCGCATAACCTTAACGCAAAATTCAGCGGTTGTCAGCTGTCTTAAAGAGCCGACTGCCGGTCTAGCTAATGGCAATGCCTACGACCACATCAAATACGACGATGGCCCATTATCAACGGCAGTAATAAGAGCAACAACAACGCAAACAACTGCGACAACAACAACGTCAACAACGCAATTCATAGAAAAAAGAGTGGAGATTAACTCGACACCTGTGTAAAGTATTATCACGATTTTCGTAGTAGCAGTAGTAGTGAAGTCATTAAACGAAAAGTTTATGAGCGACATGCTCGAGGAATGCAGTGCCAATTAGAAGTGTTATAGTTGTAGCAGTAGTAGTAGTAGTAATAAATGGAGGCCGTTGGCTTGCGATGGCTGTCGGTTTGGCTGTTCGGCTCCGTATGGGCGCGCCCTGAGCTGACGACCAGCCCTTGGATAGTGGATAGCCGTGTTGGCGGTAAAATTTTGCATCGTTGCAAGACGAGCACAGCCGCGCCGTCCGGAGGCGGACAAGGCCTAAGGAAATAGGCACACTGCAGTGCCTTCGTCAGAGTTTCGACGAAAGACAGCGAACGAAATTCCTCAGCGTGGACGCCCCTGGTGCCACTGCCGTCGTCGTCAGCAGCAGCGGCAGCGCTTTTCCTGTTTTTCCTGGAGTCCATTCGTTCCTTTCTGTCCGCTAGGACGTCGCCTGCCTCGAATGCATCGGTCGTTAACAGAGTATTGCCCCCCCCCCCCTATGTATATATAGCCGTGTGCTTGCGGGTGCGAGCACCTTCTGCCTAGCCATTTCTTCTTTTTCCTTTTCCTGCGACGCACCCCTTTTTGCCCCTCGTCTTTCCCCTTCGCCAGCCACTCCACGCTCGCGTCTTCTGTTAGCACGTATTCACTCATTCTCTCCCTTTCTCTTTATGTATATACACCGCGAACGTATCCGCAACGTCAAAAAGTACTAAGCCACTAAAAGTGGTAGTTACTACTAGATAGAGCGTTGTGCTATGTAGGAAAATGTGCGAGCGGCACACCACACTGTCTGTGGAAAGCTAATCTAGTGCTAGTAATAGTAGTAGTAGTAGTAGTTTGCCGGAGTCGTAGTAGTTGGCATTGGCTACCTGCTGTAGTTAATCCCCACCAGCGGCAACAACAGCAGGAGTCAGTTCCCGAAATGCGTTCCCGGGACGAATTCCCAAATACCATCGGGAGGTAGATTTCCTTTACGCCGAAAGCAGTTCAAGGGTCTAAGGATGCTTGACAGCTGAAGACGGATCGCATATCAGCACATGTGTGTCATTAGTTCTCACTTGTTGTTGTTGCTTTTGTTGTTGTTGTTGTTGCTTTTGTTGTTGTTGTTGCTTTTGCTGTTGTTATCGTTTTTGTTTTTGTTGTTGTTGTTGTTGATGTTGTTGCTGCTGCTGCTACCACCCCAGCCGTCTTTGTTTCGTACATTGCGTTTTCTTTCGCTTGGCACCAAATGCTCACGCCCACTGCGCGCCTCGCTATTGCCCGCTCATACATATGCTGGTACCATCTTAGTGTCGATGTTGCTTCAAGGGCTTTGTGTCCGAGCAACCTATCTCGACCGGCTTGCCCCCCCGTCCGTTAAGCCGCCGTAGGCCAAGCCAAAGCGGGCAAGCGAGTCTGCCGGCCTGCAAGCCACCCAAATGCATGCCTTTAAGGGCTGTCGCATTTCTTTGTAGATGCCGGCCGATTCCCAGCGTTGAAATGGTGCGCGAGAAGTCTGTTTGTAGCAAAAAGCGGCCAGCAGGACCTGAGGAGTCAGAGGGTGGGGTGCCCAGGGGGGGGGGGGGGGCGGCGAGGGGCTAAGGAACGCTAGGCGTGTAGCTGCTATCTCTTGGCCACATGCTCTGTTGCCGCGTGGCCAGTTGCGCCAATTGGGTAGAACAAATGCGAACTGGGCACCAGCCTACTACAGCTGCTGCTAGGCGGCTGCGAGAGGTCGGCCAGTCGTATGTAGATAGGGTAGTAGGCACAAGTTGTTCGCTGACCGAGAAGTCACAGCCGCTGACTTCACTAGGGCGCTGTGGTCTTGTACCAACAGTGTGAATGTATGTTAGACGTGCGTCGATGTCGGCCCCCGTATACATCCACTGTTATATATATATATATATATATATATATACTTGTACCGAGCGCAGTCTACTACACGAATCAAGCACCGGTGCATTCAGACGTTGCGGGCAGCAGCAGCACGACGACGACGACGACGACGACAACAACAACAAAGACGATGCCGACGACGCCGTTGGCGACGACCACAGAAAAAGGCAGCCTCGGCACAAGCAGATTGGGGTAAGGGGGTGAGAATCACCGCAGCGGAGAGTGGCGCAATCTTCAAGCCGACCGCAGCTTGAGCGCGGCCGTGGAGAGGTGGCAGGCGGCCTGGTAGGCGATAAAGGGCGATACTACAAACAGCCGCTCCCCTTGTAGTATCCGGGCTCGCCGCTGTCAATACACGACCGACCACTTTACCACCTCGCCTCTCTGGCCGCAAGTGGCGTCCTCGCCACTGCGGCTCTCTAGCAACTCCCGCTGCCACAACTATTACGATCCCTACTAACACCGCGGCTACTCCTTTGTGCTACTACAGCTACTACATTGCTATGCTACTACTGCTAGCACAACAACTTCTGCCGCTCTGATGAACTCTAGGACTTCTGCTATGATGTCTCCTACTTCTACTACAGCGAGTGAGGACCAATCGCAGCTACTGGCCCTCACAGTAGTAGTAGTAGTAGGAGCAAGATCTCGTCAATGCCTGGAATTGACGAAATCCCCGAGACTGCCAGAGACTCCGGGCCAGGAGAAGAAGCCGGGCAGGCAGGCAAGCTTCGACGCGGCAAGCCCGACGACAAACCGTGTTGTTTGTCTATTTGAGTGGCACATGCGGTGACAGTGTCGTTGTAGGCGGGGAAAGTAGCGTTGTTCATGGTAAAAGTGGCGTTGCAGTAGCGGTGTCGTAATCGTGAATTCGGCCCCTAGCGCGCTTGCTAGTGATGTGTGGTTGCAGTCTACGCCGCCGAACCCCCCACCTCTTCCCCTGAAAAATCAACCACGGCCTTGTATCTTTTGCCTACACAGTCTGTCTGGCCTACGTCCTTATAAAGCGAAGAACGAAGAAGAGGGTCCGAGGAAAAAGCGAAGAACAGATAAACCCCTGTCTGCTATAGGTGGACTCGTTCTGCCGTCGCTGAGCAGTCGGTCGACCCGTACGCAGCACGTAGGATTTGTGGCAGATGAAGTCTATGAAGCGCGTGATTGGACATTACAGACAGGAAAACATGGGACGGTGGTTATAAGTAAAAGGAAAAACGAGGGACAGAAAGAGAGTGACAGCCGTGAGCTTCGTTTCGTTAGGGCTAAGTTTTCCAGTTTACGCGAAACGGAGAAGTAACAATCGGCACTCCTTGACGCCAGCAAGTCTGCAGTCAATTACGTCGCGTACAGGGTGCAGTTAATAGTCGGAACTACTTCTTTTGAATTCCACGATATGGGCAAATAGCTTAACCTGGTATACCAGTAGGCATGGCCATCATCATACTGTACTACATTTCTGTTTTAGTTTGTTGTGAATAGAGCCACTGGCTCAAGCCATAGATTTAACTTAATATGAAACTGTTCTGCGGGTGTCCTTTGGGCACCTACTTTTAGCGAACTTCAGTGTGTGTTCCCCCTCTGCTTTTTTTTGGAGTTGTAAATAAGCGTCAAACTACGCTGGTACTTCTAGACTACTTTGTCGTTCAACAGATACTCTAATGTAGATGACACCCTCGAATAATCTACTTCAGCCGCCCTTGAGCGAGTGGCCGCTTGAAATGGTTGTCGGCCATTACTCAGCTACTTGGTAAAAGCAGGCTAACTACGACGCATTGTCTGCCTAATTGGGCCGCAGAATTAACGTCGTTCTGCAACCACGCGGAGGGGGGCTTCTTTCAGCGAACATTCGTCCTCATACATCATATGCTGTCTCCCGTTCTCTTGAGACTAATTTGACTTACATAGAGTCTGCAATGGACGTTGTTTAGGGTCCACCGAGCATTAGTGTGCCATTGTTATGGCATAGCCGCGCAAACAAAAAATAATTGTTGATAGACCTGCCGGGCCAGAGAAGATAACGTCTGTTTGAGGACTAACATCTATTAATATATTCTCAGAAAAAATAATGATATAGTTAAACTCAGATATCGATAGAAATCTGTAATATGAGATGAAACCAAGCTGAATAGAAAACATGCGCATTGATGTATACGTTGCAAGGTATATCAATATGTGAAGTACCGAGCAAGATGGCTTAGTGGCAAAAGCCCTTGCTTGGCATTCGGGAGGCCTGGGTTCGAGACCCAGACCGGCCACTCCTAATTTGGTTTTCATGGTTCCCAATTTAAACAAGGTGAATGCCGGAGTGGTTTAAAATAGACCATGATCGAAAAAACACGGGGAGCACAGATGTCTCAATAAAAGGAGATGGTGCATTACCATCAACCCCCCCCCCCCCCATTAAAAAAGTAAGTATGAAAAGAGACTTACAAATCGCCTAAAATAAAGTAGTCGCATGTTCAGACTACAGCATCAGAGACTGACCGTCTTACAAGCTCGACTAAAGGCGGTCAGTCTAGCACCGAAACGTGCAGAACCTCATGATAATAATAAAATGCGTATGATTCCAAATAGAACAGTAACTTCATCGACAAATCATAGGGCAATTCCATAAAATATTCAGATATAACAATATTATAATTGTATTGTTTGTATAGGAACAATATGTAATAGCCCGTTCATTATAACAGCTATACGGCTTACAACAATATAATGAGCAGTTTCTTAAAGAAATAATAAATTTGATATGAATAAACACAATGTTAAGAGTAGGGTGATATAAAAAGTGTTCTGGCAAGTCATAATGGCTCCGAGTCGACTAAGGAACAATTTCCATGTTTATGAAACTTTAATTCTAAAGTTATGAAACTATAATACTAGGCTCTTTTTTCTTTACACACTTAGCTTACACTTTCAGGCGAAACTATTCGTTATGTGCATTGCGCAGCTATTTCCTGTAGACCACTGAGCAGTTACTCAGACAGTACTAGCCGTGTCTTACGTTAAGATATTTTATATGCTCGCTAGTTGTGCAGCAGACTGCTAAGACAAGCCGCCTTAAATCCACCCTAACGGACCAGCGTAAACTAAACACATTGATCCATTTCCGGAAATTTGGTTAAGCGCGGTACAATCAGCGAACGCATTGCGGGGTCCATCTTCTTAGAGAGAAATTCTCACATATTTGTCTACGGAAATAACTTCTATTTTTTAATATAATATATTTAATATTAGTATGTGATTCTTTAAATTGTTTCTAAGACAGAACACCTCTTACGCAATTTACGTTTACGGTTACAGAAGTTGTTCTACAGGAACTACGTTTATACCTAAAAAGCATTTTAGGAAGGCTGTTTTAAATTCTCCGGTGTCCCCCACAGTCCTCTGTAGCAGCACGGCCACTGACTCTCAGCAATTTATGTCATCTATTCTCTGAATGAGCATGGCTCAAAAAACAATCCATATCGGAATCGAACCCGCGGTAGATGACAACCATGCTTAGCAGCAGTATTCACCTACAACACGCCGCAACTATATAACTACGTCTGTAATATATACGAACATATTCAGCCAGATTTTGTGTTTTGATTTGCACATGCAGCCGTGCGGGGAAAATTACTTAATAGGGATACAAATCGTCTTGGAAATGTACCACCTTATTTTAAATTATGCTGTACAAGAAAATAAGTGAAGTAACTCACAGAATGCATAGTTATACTCATTGTTATAATTCGGTTTATATAATATTCAGATCTTACAAACTTGCTATTGTTTTGGTTTGTCTTGCGCTATGTTTCCCGTGATATCGACAAATAGATCAAGACTATTGGTTTATTAATGGTTTTTTTTCCGACTAAGCATTAACGTGTCAGATAAATTTTGATAATAGTTAGTAGAAACGTCTTTTTGTCTGAACTGCCGCTATTTTGCTACAGCTACTGCTGGTCCTTCTATTGATTTGCAATTCTGCTAAATCGTGCATGTGCTAGAAATCGCGTGGAATAGCTAGCGATTCGACTCTACGAGAAATTACATGCTATTGTTTGGGGTAGTTAAGTGTTACAACTCAAAGATCTGCCAAGATCTAACTAAGCTGCCGCATCGGTTCATAAGTTCATATTACAGCACCTGCAGGGAAGAGTTACGAGAGTGGTCTTGAGGAAATTGGACGCAACACGATTACTGGAAGAGGTGTTAGTATTGTAATTATATAATCTAAGCCATTCAGAGATCGTTTGGTGATTCTTTCACGAGTATGTTGTATGCTAAGTTATTGCGTGACATCTGGTAGGAGGATGCAAATAAACATTTCCTCTGTACAGTACCGTTCGGTAAAATTGGAGGACATGTCTGTGCTCGCGCCAAGAAAGCTTGAAGTTAATTTTTTTAATTAATACATTTGTGCAACGCATTTATATAAAAGCAGCTACTAAAAAAGGTTCGGGATCACAATATTTCAATATGCCTTTAAGGAATAGATGTCGCGCGCATAGGAGTTGGTGCTACAATATATAGGCAGAAAAACGCAAGCTGCCTGTCCATCTAAATAGTTAAAATGAGGTTATTAAGCACAAAGCAATGCACTTTGCAAGGCATAACGCGTGTCGTATTCATATTAGGTAACTGTTGATTATCATTAAACGCCAATTTACGTGGGAAGAACGCACTTGTAGATCAGGCTTTTGCGAAGATACTTTGATGAAGGGCGGTATACAATCAATTAATCGAAGTCCTAACTACTATTAAGCTGGTGCCAACTTTCACGTTAAACCTGCGGAGTCCACAAAGTCGAAGGGCTTGCCTGTGGCACAGCAGTCAAATACTGAAGCTACTGAACCAACTCCGCACACACAAATATATATATATATATATATATATATGTATATATGTATATAGATATAATCTATATATATATATATATATATATTATATATATATATATATATATATATATAATTATATATATATGCATACATATGCATACCGAGATAGGTTAAAGCAGCCATTGTCGAGTGTGTTTCCCTTCTGGCTGCAGAGAGACAGGGAAAGAATGTGCTTTCAACGTGAAGATGGACGACGCTGGCTGTGTGCGTCTCGATGATAGTTAGTTGATCGCGGCATCAGCGGTAGCTAAATGTTATTTCTGTCGTTGGACACGCTCTGACGGAAAAGGTCGAGACGATGAGCCGAAGGTCCAATCCGAGGCTACAGTAACAGCAGTACAGGAGTGGCTGGGCGACGGCTTTAGAGAAGCGCTCGCACGGCACGGTCATTCTACGCAACATTTAGAAAATGCC
>QVRM01002034.1:0-29572 GCA_003439945.1 Dermanyssus gallinae | reverse complement strand
AAAATCTATAGACTTGTCTCGAACTTCTCATACCTAGGGGTTATGTTCTCGTCTCGAGGTACGAACTTCTCGAGGCACATTGATGAACGAATTCGGAAAGGACTACAGTCCTTTCATAGTATCCGAGACCCTCATAAACTATCAATGGACGTTGCCGTTCATCTCTTTAACCTGAAGATTGCGCCTACTGCTTCTTACGGTATACAGGTGATATGGCCGCATCTGACGAAGTTAAACTTTAAGGCGCTTGACCAAATCAAGGCCGCTTTTCTAAAAAAGACGCTAAGAATCCACCGCACTAGTCTCAACAGATTAGTCTATTTACTGGCGTCGACTCCGCTATTTGTTGAGAATTTACAAAAAATGCACGGGTTACCGAAAACGGCAGCTTTCAACGAGTACATGTCTGAATGGGAGAATAAGATGGCAGACATTGACCCTCTTTTTTATGAAACCCAGGCAATGACGTGTACTTCATGGAAGCGCTGCAACTATGAGAATAGACACCTAATTGCACGATTTGCTGTACATGGCTTCCACATGAAGATCTGTATTCGAGAGAAGTTCCATGAAATTTCCTTGTTATGCTTGTGAAAACTTTGCGGGAGACAGTGTGACTTATATCACCTTCAACGATGCGATAGAACAGTTCCGTTGACTCGACTTTTAGAACCGTGACGAATATATGTATATGTGAATGTGTGCTTTCTCTGTACGCGCAATATTGTAAACCAACCATCGGTTAATAAAGCTATTATGTATATATATATATGTTTCAGACCCAAATACGGGTAGAAGTTGACAAAATTCAGCAGGGTATTACGTCTGCTACAACGAATAGATCCCCACGACAAAACTTAATATTATTATTTTTATATTTATTATTTCATAATAAATTGTATATATATATATATAATTACTTTTTTTATTTTTATAAAAAACGTATCCGAACCTTTCGGTCCGCCCTCGCATATGTATATAGCAAATGAGAGTTGGCCATACGTTTTTAAATATATATATATATATAAAGCAAATGAGAAATACCCTTCGATCTGTGTTCGACCGGTCCAGAGTTAAAAGGAGCATTAAAAGAGTCAAATTTCAGACGACTGCAGTTCGAGTTGTCAGTTTGACCTTCGCGAGAATTAGAGACATAGTGGGGGGGGGGGGGGAGTGAAAGGAAGGACGTGGCCACTTCAGGCCGGCCCAACGGCCCTACAATTCGGCCGCCTAAAAGCGGCTCAGAGTAGAGTGGCTGTCAAATCGATGACGTGACCTACGTGATGGTATGTGCGCTCTACTGCAACTACCGATAAATAGGCGGGGGGGGGGGGGGGGGGGGGGGGGTTGGGTGCTAGAAATGAGCAGCTTGGCAACAAACATCCATCTCTCTCATCTGAACATTGGTTTGGCGCCCGGGCCTGGAAGTCAGAAGTAAGGCAGAAGGCCGAACGAGAACATCGATGTTTTGGACTTTGGCAAGGCCGAGGTCTCTTTTCGTCTCGTCTTGTCGACCTACCCCTTTATCTTCTCTTTACCTTGTTGTCTGCTTTGATCTCTGCGGCGCGCCACAATGACTGTCTGTAATACAATACCTATCCTCGCCGTTCGTCTAAGCACTCCAAGTAGTCGCTTCTCTGAAAGGTCTGAAAGGGGGAAATTGCCCAGTGGATAGATGGAGTCGTCACGCGGCGGCCACGACGTATACTCGCAGTCGGCAGCAGCAACACAACAACCGTTGCGTCTTGACTTTTCGGGCACCGTCTTGAAGAATTTCATCCTGAACTTCCGTGATACAACATGCCGCCATGCAATTAATCAAGTTAAAGTAATACCTCTTTTATTAGCAAGAACAGGTTAAGTGCGTCGTTCGTGTTACAAATGTAATACTTTCCAGACAGAAGTATTTACAATACTTTATATTCTACATTCGGTATGCATAAAGTAAAATATATATACAAAGCACAAAGTATCTAGTAATCTAAAGGCACATATCTACTTTTAGAAAATGTTGCAGTGATAATAATCTGCAGAGCTGCGCAAAATTCTTCTACTTCCAGTAAATTCCACTAGAGAAGCAACCGGCTCTTAGCACCGCATCTTAGCATTAGTGGTAGGTAGCATCATGGCATATGCCGCACCCCTATGGAAACGTATAACCACCAGGCTTCAACACGCCGCCTCCTCAACACAACTCAGAGCCCTATAGCGCTCAACATTAAGCGGGTAAGTCGCACGGCGTCCACAGCAGCCATAGAGGTGCCCCATAGACCGACCCCTAAGGTTCAAGAGTAAAAAAGGGCTAGCTTCAAAATTCTCCTTAGTCAACCTCCGGTCAGAGGGGCTACTAATCAGCAGAACAGATACTATATCCAAATGGAACCAGCAATGGGAAGCAATTCAGCCGATCCATTCTAAAAACTGGGCAAAATCAATACATATTAATAAAAAAAAATTACATTTTTCTTTCAAAAAATGGCACAGAGCGATGATGGCTCGCTCACCCATCCACTCGCGCAACCGCTAAGGGGCTACCGTGTCTGCTTTCAACAATATTTTTATGGCATTAGTAAAACGGACTCCTCTAGGGGCACTCCTCAAGGAAAATTAGTCCTGAATTATGGTAAGAAGATTCGTAGATTTTTTCTTGGGAGCAAAAATAATTTCAATATCAAGCAGCCTTAGGAGCAAGTCATAAAAAAAATTATATATATATATATATATATATATATATATAGTGTAAGGGGGAGCGAATAGTCTAACACAGGTAGGTAACTCATTATGTATTTAATGTCTAGTTAATTTATAGGGTTGACAAAATGATTATTTATATTATTCAAACCTATTGTCTTATTATGTTAATAAGGACATAATATGTTTAATATATATTCTTTATAACAATTTACAAAGTGTACAAAAGAGACATACAACATGCAATGTCGACTTTGTCATGCATTCCAATGTCCGGATGTGTGGCGCTGCACGCTGAACCCTCAAACAGCTTCGAATGCGTGATTCCACCGTCTAATGGAATTAGCGCAAACGTCGTTGTGCCAAACGGAAACAACAAACAGTGTTAGAATGCTAACCCGATAATAAATATCTCTTTTCTCTCATTTTCGTTGAACTCTGCTGCTATGTTGTTCACTGCGGCTACTGTTGTTGCCGCCGCGACTGCAACGATTGTATAGCTGTCGATATTATAGTCGTTGTAGTGATAATTTCGAAGTTTGTTGTAGTTTTGACCAAATTTCTATCCAATATTTGTATTGTGTGGTTGTCGTTGTTGTTGTGGTTTTTTCGACAATAATATTACCCATATTGGATTCGAGAGTGGGCTTAGTCCTTTCCCGTCGCTCGCTTTTTCTTTGCGCTGTCCAAAGCTTGTCTTGAACGAACTTATTTTTGTTTGCTTTACTCGAGGATGGCACATTTATCGTCCTCCCTCCCTCTCAGGCGTTCGTCTCACAGGCTCATCACGCGTGAATAGAGTATTCGCGTCGTGGCAGGTAGAAGCAAATTTGAAATTGGCGTGCAGAGGTTTTGCCTCTGCTGGCTCGCTCGGCGATCTCCGGCGACGCTACTGCGCCAGTGGCGGGTGGCCACCAAGGCATTTACAGGCAGCCTTTGCCTCCGTGCTCTGCTCCGCTTTGTGGCCGCCTGCCTGTGTTCTATGCCGCATGCATAAGGTCAACAGTAGTGGCTACAGGCTTCTTTACGCCGGTATGATCGGTCGCTGGGTGCATAGGCTCTGTAGAGCACACCCGGCTCCCACAAAGCGGCTTCAGTGGGACCGGGTGAAATGGGTGCATGCTGCCACACACTTAGAGAGCAGCGCAGGGAGAAAGCAAGCGGGATAAAGACAGGACAAAACACAGGAAAAAAGAACAGAGCACGAAAGAGGTAGATGGGCATCAAATGTTCCTCGTACGCGTTGTGCTATGCTAGGTCGAGCGCGAAGCCTGTTATTCGAGCCAGGTGGGATTGTACCAGCAGTGGCAGTAGTGGCAGCGCCAGTTCAACAATACGTCGCGGTGCCGTTGGAGCTGCGGTAAGGTCGAAATGCATATGATTGCTTCGTGCGGTTTCGGAGTCTGCTTGCTATGACAGAGAGCCCGGCGCCTCTTGGTTGGCGGTGGTACCTGCCGGCCGGCCGGCCTGCCAGCGGGCCTAGCCGAAAACCCATAGTAATCTCCATGACCACGACAAGGCGGCTTTTCGGTGTTGCGTTTGCTGGTTACGTTGTTGTTGTTGGTGTTGGCGCTGTTGTTGTTGTTTTTTTGTTGTTGTTGTTGTTGTTGTTGTTTTTGTTGTTGTTGCTGTTGTTGTTGTTTTTTCTTACTGTTATTTCGAACACTGATGCTACAGCTACGAGCCTAGCTAGCGACCGGTTGTGCGGTCTTGTTGTGCGGCGTTTTCCACTTGCGGGGGACGGAAGCTCCGGCCATGTTCAAAGAGTCACGCTCTGAACGACGCGCCGTGGCAACGAAGTAGACTACTGTTATAGCCAGACTACTGTTTTCATCAAGCGATTAGTGAGGACGGACTTAGTTTAGGACGGACCCGCGTGTCTCCAGGGGGCCGAGTGCGTTGGGCCAAGGCGCTACTCAGCTTGCCGCCTCACACACGTTTCCGAAGTGCTATTATCGATACTAATTTTATTCATTTTGGATTGCTTCATCCCGCGGACCGTCTGCCCTACGTCAACCGGGACTATCTGCTATAAAACCTATCATCTGACATCATAGCCACAACGCCGTGTAGTGTTTGGGCTAGCTAATTGTAAACTCAGAACACGACAGAAATCGGGTAAGCGATACCAGTATTCGTTGTCAAACAGCTCCGCCTGCAGGGAAGTTTTGGTCAACCTACCTAGCCAATATGTGCGCCTAGCGAATAATCGATTTGATGTTTAACCGCTATATAAGGCCGGGGGAGCTCTTGTTTGGGTGAGCCATTTATCAAACGCTCGTGATACATTACATGGTTTAAAAGTGCGATAGACATATCGTTGTAATTCTCTATTCTATATATACATATATATATATATATATATATATATATATATATATATATATATTATATATATATTCGGTACACAAATGTACAAAATTAGCAAAACGAAAACAAATATTCTAATGCTCGTTCGAAAAAAAAATAGGCTCTGGTTGAAGGGAAACCGGGATAGCTAGGGAATGGCTTTACAATGCTTATGCAATGACGATATTGTATGCCATTATATTGTGCGTTAGGTGTTTGCCTATTTGAGAGTACGCTGTTCAGGTTGTCTACACAACAGCTACAGATCAGCCGCGTCCGGTCTGACGTTTAGGATTTCGGAAGTACTTTTTAAGCTCGGCGCACCCGCTGTAGTAGAGGTCAGTGTGCAAAAGACTTTCTCTAACCTGCGCACAGTTTCAGCAGGTGCAGTGGGAATATAGAAAACCTCTCGGAAAGCCGGCGGGAAGCAAGCTGGATTCTCCCCCCCCCCCCCCGGTCACGAACAGCTAAACGTGCACCGTATTGCGCTCGTTATCCGGCGACTTTTGCAAATAAACCGGCGGTAATAAAGTAGGCAGTAAAATTCGACAACGACGACGACAGTATAACGACAACAGCAATAAAGAACTACTACAGAAACGGCACACAGCATAAGTTTATGCATCGCGTAGTGTATTTGCGTGGAATTTATGGAACGCATATATATATATATATATATATATATATATAACGCTGCTTATGCAAAAGTATGATTAAAAGAGCATGCAGAATTGTGTGCAGTGGGTACTCACTGTAAGGACTCTACGAATGTCAGTCAGTAGGGTCCGACGTGATAGCGTGATTATAAGTTAATGACATTGCTGCTTAGATACGAGGATGTCTTAATAAAAGAGCTAGAAACGGCAGTCGTAGAGTGTTTGACAGAGGTAAGCCAAATGCCAGTGGAGGTCATCAAATGCTACGAAGGGAGAACACTAGACCTTAGATGAGCAGTTGTAACGGACTATGCTTAACCGTTAGTTGGTCTTTAGGGCGGAAACAGAACCGGTCTCGTCATTGCTGGTCCGAAATTGCAGTTTGACTAAAAGACTCCGCTCAGGTTAAAGCTGTCTGGACTACTACACAACACCGTTTGGAAGGAATTACTTTTGCTAGGTAAGCCCTCTGACGACTCAGACTTTACGATCCACCTTTAGGTTATGCATATGTCCTGCCTTTGTGTGACATTGCATTAGCGAACCTGTACTTAACAAATAAATAAAAGTATGTGGATATTGGTATGCACTTATAACTTCCATGCATGCAGTCTAGTGGCGATAATTGTGACACAGACATTCTGAAGAGCGATTCACTCGGCCTGCAAAAGGGCACTGCATATTAACCCCGAATAAAAGCGTCGAACCTGCGCAGGTATTCACCTGTCTACACCAGGAATACACGTTTCGTCCTTGAAGCGTGGATAAGTTGAGGAGACTGACATTAGTGTGTTCGGCCTGTGTGTACCAACGTTGGGTAATATGTGTTGTCCACTCTCTCTCTCTTTCTATATATATATATATATGTGTGTGTGTGTACAAACGACCAGCTTCACAACAAGACTGTCATGGGAAAACTCACGAAGAGTCTTAAAATGTCTCCGGGAAAAGAGTGCAGTGACAACCTGTGGCGGCTCCACCGCATGACCAGCTGACAGACACACGGCGCCATGTAATGCGTTATTTGCATACACTAGTGGCAGTCAAGTCACCCTAATGACGACTTCGTGTCTACGCTATTAGTAGGAATACGTCATCATGACGCCAGCGGTTGAGTAGCCAGAGGTGCAACTGTTTCAAGACTCGCTCAAGACTCTTTGTCGAATGTCTGTTGACAGCCGGTTGGCCGGCCGGCATACGAGATAGTCCCCAGCAGTATGCAGGCAGTAGATGCGGGCGACGCAAGCTCCTAACGCTGCGCAATTAGCGCAAGAACTAATGTAAATCGTGTAGGCCTGCATAACATATGGCGACACACAGCAACACACTTCCCGCTGTAAGAAGCACTGCTGATTGAAACTAAAACGAAAGCAGTTCCTATCGAGAGGCAAGTCAGACTTGAGACGTATATTCGTCATTGACCAACATCCATCCACGAAGAGCAAGGAATCACAGAAACAGGAAGCCGCTTTATATTCTAACGGTGAAAGCTATCGCAGTTGTTTCGAAAGCGCGCACCAGTATAAGCGGTTTGTCCACATTTGGCAAATAGATGGCAAACATTAGTAGTCAATATTCTTCTTAGCTCGTTCAAAAGTGCATAGCGGACCTAACGTATTATGAATATTGTGCCCGCAAATCACTACTAAAATCGCCAGGGGCAATGCAAGATAACTATATTTGTATAACAGCAACGGTAATGAAGCAGGAAGTAAAGCTTGCCGACAGATCGAGGTAAGCCATGCGAACCCATATGAAAATTGCTTAAGTAGCTTACTAATAAAAATGCTATTCATAAGGTGGAGAGACTTTTATAGCCAGATTTGAGACCGACATCACTTAAGTCGGAAACTTTATACGTCGAGATCTAAGAACAGCTAGTTGCGCCCAGTAAAGTCACCAAATGGAGTTACGCAGACTAGATTAAGACCTGCAAGCCTTAGTAGCACCAGATAACATCAGGCACCTACACGCAGATGTATGCAATCGTATGAAAATGCGAAATGCATTCACATGCTGCTAGCAGATGTTTGACGAATTCAGTAACTATACTACAATCACATTATTCGGTGCTCCACGTTGGATTGAATTATTAGATAATAAATACATTCACATTGCATATATATATATATATATATATATATATATATATGAATTCCAGGTCATATTCTTCCACTTTACCTAAGGCTAACAAATGCAGAAAATACTCTAGCGTTGATTATCCGCACGAATTTTATCTGTTGGCGCTCGAGACTATGGGAGCTGTAGGCCCCCTTACGCTCTAGCTGATTCAACTGGGCTGACCCTGGGTTAGAGAACTCTTAACCACACGTTCGCGCGGAGACAATTGTCCACTCTAAAGTGCTCACATAGCGGAGTTGTATAAATAAAAACACTTATATATATATATATATATATATATATATATATATATATATATATATATATATATATATACTGTGTAATTTGCATCATCTTATAATAAGGAATTGACAATTGCACGACGTATGCTTGCATATGCGGCACCATGAGCACTGGAGTACTACAAATGTGGTATTCAGGGTCTTCTAGAATTCGTCCAACAAACTTTGGGATTTAGTAAACTCGAAATAAAGGCGAAAAAAATAATTTCTTCCAATGTGGTATTATTACCAGGCGTAGTTGCAATAGTAGTATGTTTGTGCAGTAGCGAAGCTTACACGGCAAAAGAAAGTAGTTCGAATGAAATTGCTTGTAGTACATTTGTGAAGTAATGGCTGCCTTTGGATAAGAATGGCCGAAGGGGGGTAAGGAAGAAAAGAGAGTGCTTCCTATGTTAACTAGTTACGTCTTCCCTACTGTCGCTGTCACAGGCATTGTTTCTGCTGCCTGTCGACAGGATGTCCTGCAGCAGCTCACATAGGCCACAATCTGCTTGTGGCTTATTACAACGAACGAAGGTGGTGTTTATTCGTCCCTATTTGCCTGCTCGAATATCGGGCTAACCCTAAGCGCTAGCCCTTGGCTGGCGGCTGTGGCAGCGGGGTGCGGGGCGTGACGAGAGAGGTAACCGCTCGAGGGTATCTGCGCTGTGCATCGACCTTCGGCCGCGTCGTCGTCGTTGTCGTCGCCGCTGCTGCTGCTGCTGACACCGGCGACGACGTCAATGAGGTCATCAAGACGAGTCGCGAGAGTCGGGCGTGTTAGCCCGCTAGCGTGGTGACATAGTGGTGGGGCCTGCAGGAGTTTGACGCCGCGGCCGCCGATTTGATTTTCCGCCCGGACGACCTTTTCTTCTGATGAATGTTGTTGTGGACGTCGGTATAGATGTGGCCCTGTATGCGTGTGCGTGTGTGTGTGAGTGCATGTGCGAATACTGCGAATGCAGGTGCACCCTATTGCCCGTCGATGCCGGGTGCCGCAATGTACGCGGCCCGCGTGTGCCTCGTGTATGTAAGATGAGTTGTGTATATGTAGAATGTGTGTGTATGTTTATATACTTATACTGTGTGCACATATGTCTAGCTTATACTGTGTGCATATATGTGTAGCGTATACTGTGTGCACATATGTATAGCGTATGCTGTGTGCACATATGTGTAGCGTATACTGTGTGCACATATGTGTAGCGTATACTGTGTGCACATATGTGTAGCGTATACTGTGTGCACGCTGCACGTACCGACGTACTCTGCACTCTATATAGACTCTATATGTACCGAGCTCACTCACGTACGCTTGTAGCATGCGCAACCAGCCAGCTAGCCAGCCAACGGTACTATAGTGCCACAGCGCGAGACAGATAAAGAGGGATATATAGATAAAGAGGGATATATAAGTAAAGCGGAATATATAAGTAAAGAGCGATATATAAATAAAGAGGAATATATAAGTAAAGAGAGATAGATAGATAGATAAAGAGAGAGAAACGGAGAAAGAACGGGCCAGAACGACTTACTAACTGATGTACAGAAAAGCAGGCAAACATGCTAACAAATAGACCGAGAGCTCGCGGAGTGACCACAATCCCTCGGCAGCACCATCTTGAGCACCAAAGCTTTGTCTAACCAATCTCTGCCTGAGTGACAGCCAGCCTGACTTATCCTTGTGCAGCGGTCGTATCCATGACGTGTGTCGGCGATGCAGAAGACTGAGAAACGGCACTCACTTTCGGAGTGGTAAAAGGCATAGCACAACAGAGGGATTGTCTCAGCGTTGTCAGCTTTGGTGGCAAAAACAATCACAACAACAACAACAACGACAACGACAACAACAACAACAACCAGAATAACAAAAACAACCAGAACAACAACAGCAACAGCAACAACAACTAGAATAAGAACAACAACAAGCCCAGCATAGCAGCAGCAGCAAAGACAGTAGCTGTAGATTGCATCAGATAGTACCATCTGTGCCGCAATCGCTGTTCTGTGTAGCATGAAGGCTGAACCGCCAACCGACAGTCCAGCAGGGATTGACGCCGAAGAATACGCTCTTGCAGGCCTTTTTCGGGCCATCGTTGGCACTGTTCGGCGCTCGCCTCGCCGAAGGAAACCAACCGACCACCGGTCGACAGAATAATCAGCCACGCTGCAATGAAGCGGAACATACCACAACAACAACAGCAGCAGCGGCAGCAAAAGCAACAAAAACCACGACGACAACGACAAGTGCGAGGCAACGGAAGCATAGCGTACGGAGGAGACGTATGAGGAGCTAGATGAGCACGAGATGAGCTAGAAGAAGATGAACACGAAGAAACAGCGAAAGAAAAGATCGGCAAAGAATAGGGCACGAAGTGGGCGGGGGGGGGGGGGGGGGGGGAAGAAAGAAACGCCTTGGAGGATGAGATTACCAGATGACGGAATCCATCGACATTGGCGGCGTGAGCGAGAAATGTGGCGGGATTTGACATGACAAGCCAGTGCTACCACCGTCTTACGCCTGCTGCCGCTATTATTGGTATCACCGTGTGCACTTTTTCCACCCCTTCGACTGCGCGTGCTCTACTTGAACCACCACAACAAGCACAACAACAAACAATGACAGCAACAACAACAACAACAATAATTACTACCACTTACAACGAAAATTCTTGCTACTCTTGCCGGCGCCGCTTATACTTACTCGCGTTCAGCTAGCGACTGTGAAACCAATGACGACTCATCGTCGTCGTTGTCGTTGTTGTTGTTGTTGTTGTTGTTATTGTTTCTGTTGTTGCGGGCTCACCTCAGTGGTGGTGAAACAACGGCGCCAATGACTAAGCTGAATGAGTTGCAAAGGGAAAAACAGCAACAGCAGATATCCTGAGTACTTGAGCCTTTATGCAAAAGCTTGAAACCTAGGTGCGGGGAAGGTCGTCTAGTGGTAGTGTAGTAGTAGTAGTAATAGTTGTCGTTGTAGCTGTTGTTGTTGCTTGTAGCTATTCTTGTTGCGGTAGCTATTCTTGTCGTGTTAGCTGATGTGGTTGTAGCTGCTGCTGTAGTTGTTGTTACATGAGAAGTGCAGCGTATATGCACCGTTGAACCATTATGGAGGAACCAAGCGATAGGGCTGAACGTCTCGAAATTACGCACAGCCGAAGATTCATGCAAAAGTTTCAGATCTACATGGACGGAAATTCGTTTTGTGGTGGTAGTTGTTGCATTAGTGGTACAACGTGCGCATTCTGTCCGTTATACACGATCCAAACGGTAGGCAACTGAACATTTCGAAATTAAGCTCAGTCCCAAGCTGAGAAGACAAAAAAGCAGACTAAAAGACACTGAGGTAAAAATGCACGCGTGAAATTGCTTACCAGCTGTCTAGGCTATGGTAAACTCGTATTAATTACGTGGCCCGTCAGCAGACTACCTTCTTGTTTTTTTTTATTTAAGACTAAAGGCTAAGCAGAAGAAAGGAATACACACACACCCTGCCGCCTACAAAACCCTGAGCGAATTTTACCCTCATATGAGTCTAATCAGTCTTCGTCTAGCTACTCTGCGCAGTGTGTTATTTCAACGACTCTCTTTTCATTGCGTAGCATGGCGCTCTTTCTCTCGGCCAATTGCCTACGATTCCTAGGCTAAAAATACAGCGGTGCGGCATCTTCGTACGTCAGACGTTCGTCTTTCACGTCTCATTGTTTGGGTGGCCAGCGAAATCGCACACTTTGGTATCGCATGGCACGCTAGCTCTACGGTACGCCTCTACCTCGACAGAGCCTGTGAGACTAAGACACTGACAATCAAGCATTCACGACTAGCGTATTTGCTATCAGTAAGCATTTGCAAACGTCATTGTCGTATCGAGAGTCTGTTGGAACATAGTCTCGCGTATAGCGTCGAGCGCATAAGACTGAGTGTTCGCCAGCCCCGCGTGCTTACTACATCCATCGATGACAGATCTGGATTAGTTGGGCGCACGTCGAGGGGTTGGCACTCATGCTGTCTCATTCCGTCGCTGTTTCAATGAGATTTCAAAACGCGGCTTAGAATAATCTAAAAAAAAACTAACTCCTAAAACGGTGGTGAACAGAGTGGGGGAGCGAAAGATCCCGTAGTCGGTAGTCGGAGTACACAAAATTCGCAAAAAACATGGCGTTGTTGGTTAGCGACAATAAAAAGCGCTCTAACGCTGCACTTGAACGCTGCGCCTCAGTCGATACGGCGGTCTGCGTCTGCCTATCAGTTTATGCTAAATATTCGTTTCTGTTGATATAAGCCGCATAGGACGAAGCGTCCGTTCATGGCCTCTCGTATCAACCCCTCCATCCCCAGTTTGCTCGTTATCGAAGGGCCAGGCAGTCTAAAGGTCACAGCATTATTACTCGTGTGTAAATCAGCGTTTTCCCTCTACATTGGCCAGTGCGCATCGAATGAGGGCGTTACGGGGCTGCATTATTGACATCACCAATCAATCGGGATGACATTTTGCCTACCTTTTGTTCTCTGCTATTGCTGCTATTGCCCATGTATCGTTGTTTGCAAAGCGAGGGAATTTATTTTTCTGTGTTACATCTTTGTGCGCCCATTCGGCAAAATGATATGAGAAAGCAATCAATAACCTGTATTCATTAATATTGAACTAAATCCCTTGCTTTTTACTCTATGCTGTACAGAAGCCACTGGAAAGTCTAATAAACCTAGGACTTTTATGGTCATATCGCTTTGGCTCTTGGCATTATCATGTAGGTTCCGATCGTTTATGCAGATCTATCTCTAGCAACTCTCGGCTAAGGTTTTGGTCTGACTGTGGACTTGTTTTACACAGAAGAGTGTCTCTAACTAACATCGCCTCGCCTTTATCTTGTGTTCTTATGAATATACCCAAAAGGTAATATTATTACAATTTCACAAACTCTACTCTTAACCCATAAATATATATACCAAAATTTATAATCTTATCTTTTATAGGCAATGTGGTCCCACATATGTATCCTGATTCCGGTTGTTTGGCGTTCATTCTTGATGATTTCAGATTGAGCTGCGCTACCAATAATAGTCCGAGGTTGCCTTGCGTGAAGAGCTGTTACTTTGACCTAGTGGGCACTTATCTTTTATTCCCACAGAGCCACACTTACTTGAGTAAATAATGCTGCCCTGCTTTTAGTAACTGCTTCTAGATACGATGCCAAACTAATGCGAACAATGTTGTGCCGGCCCCGCGAACGCAGACGTGAGGCGCTAGAAAATAGGGTACTGTTTGTTCAATTGATAGAGCTGTGAACTGCATCGGGAGTCCTCTACAAGTTTGCCAAACCTCCTCATGGCGTGTTAATGCATTTTGTCAGCCTCCTCTTCCTACCTGAACAAAGCGGAGAGTTGGCGCAAGTACTTTGCACACGTGTGGCTGGTCGAGGTCGAATATTGGTTGCACGTTTGGAAACCAGCGACTATACCGGTGATAATGCTCGATCAGTGACTTATTGTCGACGAATATAACTGTAACGGATCGGAGACAACTGATGCAACGTTCTAACGGAGAAGAAAGAAAACTCTGTTTGGGGGGAAGGGTCCTATAACTAACAATTTAGCGCTACCTCTTGATTTAACATGCTCCACACCTACGCACGGCTTAACTAACGGCTTAAGGAAATAATTCTATGTGCATTTTTCGTGGCTCCTATGGCTATTCTCTGAGCTCTGTGGTGCGTCTCGACTTTCTTATGTTAGCTTATGAGCTTGTTCTGTAATGATCAGGGCATATTGTCAGCTGGCTACCCCGCAAATCGGCCATGGCCAGGGCCTCGTTTTATTCCAGATTGTGTCCCGGTATTGGTTTCGTCCATAAGCGACGTTTTTTGTCCGCCTTCCAATATCATGATGCCATGTTTTTCAGACCTAGTGACGCTGCATCGTCTAATCGTAAGAATACACAAAGTGCGTCATGTCGTGTCGAAACCACATGAGGGGTTGCGCGTGATCTGGACATCGGTGGACATGAGTAGGCGACGTAGGTAGAGAGGAATAAAGGTGAACACGCAGTTTCTTATGAAGACGGGACAGTGACTGGCGTGAGCGGGTCGGCCCAGATTACGCGTTTAATCCTTTCATCGTAGTTTGAAGGCAATTCCCTTCTGCTGCCCTTCTACGGCTGCGTATGTATCGCGCCGCGCTACCGTGTTATATCCTAATTCGGAAAGACTACGGCGATCGTCAATATAGGTTGTTCATCTACACCTTAAGAGGTAGACGCAGACGGGGTGCTATGGAGTCTTCCTACTAGGCCAACGGAAGCATGTTTAGCATGTTTTTATATATGGCTTCAGAATGTGTCCGTCTCCATTTAAGCTCGTTCCTGGTCGTTTATTCCCGTCGACGTATATATTGTGTGTAAAATCGTTTTGTCTCACTTTGGCTTTCGACATGTTTTGAGCAGATTATGCGGACAGTCATGCTCTCTCTGTGTGAAGAACTCTGTGTGCCACCAAACACCAAATATCGACAATCTGGTAGGAATAGCCATCATTTGCAGCGGCTGTAAGAAAGAGCACCCCTGCAACGATATAGCGCCTGGTGGATTCAATGCTTGCAATTTCATAATGCGCTACTGACACTCTTTAGTTCAGGCGTTTACAGTTTCCACATTTATAGTTGTCGAACGGCATCCTATTAAATGGGAGGCATACGAATAGCGTCACATTGTAACAGATTCAGTTGTCAGGCCACTAAGAGATGACCTGGCGCATTTGCAAAAAACGCACCTCATCATTCTGACATCACTTAAGGGCTTGCTTCGCTAAACTTTAGATTCGACATGCCGCACATTCAATCGCCAAGGATACGCGATGAGATCGCTAATCAGCGCGACGAAACACACCCCTCTCTGGGGGTTCACCACCAAAGCTGACTGTTCATTCAGTTATCACCACTGTCCGATCGTGGCCGAACGGTTGAGCCGTTACCGCGCACGCTCGAACATCGCGTCGTTCCAACTTGACTGATATGACGTCGTCAGATCAGAGGTAACGCTCAGTGTAATGACCCACAGTAGTACGTGCTACCGGCACGTGCACACCCAACAACCACACCAACCACCGAATTGCATAGTAAGCAGCTACACTGAATGAGTCGATTTCTCCTAGCAACTTGGACGATACCCGATTGTACTATATAGAATATATATATATATATTTCTACACGCCCGGACAGCGATATTGCGCTAGGTGTGCATAAAGCATTTTTCCGAACCTATCCGTATATATATATATATATATATATATATATTCAATTATGCTAATTTCACTCAGATTGAGTATAATATACATGTTCCTTCATAATCCTCTATCCTCTTCACGTTTCCGATATATATATATATATATATATATATATATATATATATATATATATATATATATTTAGAGGGAGGGATAGAGAGGGAGGATCTCCAGAAAGATAATTCCTCGGAAGTAACAGGTTTTGGGTGAGTCAGTCAACGAGTTTGCATAGTAAGAGAGCAGAATATGCTGCAATGCGTTAGGCTCGATATCGACCCGGATAAATCAAGGTTGCGCGATTGTTCTGAGGCTCACAACGACGACAACGACAGCAGCAGCGGGCAGACCGGCGACTGCACGTATGCGCCCGTATCTACACGTACGCGTCCGTTTCGGCGTCTGTGTCTGTTTGGGATATCTGTATATATATATATATATATATATATATATATATATATATATATATATATATATTATATATATATATATATATATACGGGTGCCTAATTTGTAGTAAACAAGGGTATGTCAACTTATATAATCATTTTTACAAGGGTGGAGCCGGAAACGTTTTATTTTCAGAGGAGTATAACTTAATAAAGCAGTTGCTAGTCTTTTTTCTACTAATAGTATGTGCAAAATCTACGTTTTGGGGGGGGAACCAGCCAGAGAAATATATCGTGTTTAGTTTAACTTTGAATAGACCAAGATAAAATAGTTGAAGAGCTGGCAAAATCGGGAGTGCCGGCAGCAGTTCTGAGGTTACTTATTAATATGTTAAAGCAGAACACGGTGCAGATTGATAACGGGGTCGGTATTGCGGGAGAAGTGGCTCAAACCACAGGCGTCGCACAAGGCGATGGACTGAGCCCATTGCTGTTTTCCGTACTTTTGGGTGGACTACCAGAGTGGATAAGGGCGGGCTGGACCCAAGAGTGGGCCAGAATCTTACTGTACGCTGATGATGTGGTCATCTTTGGTGGCAGTCTTTTCAGGGTGAAACAAGCCATGAATCGACTAGTTACATTCATGGATGAGAAGGGCTTGAAGGTTAACTGGGGAAAGACAGTAGCTATGAAATTCCGAAGGGGCGGCCGTATGGCCAGGGTGACGTGATCCAAGTCAGGGAAACAGAAATTAAATTTGTAAACAAATTTACATACCTAGGCATAACCTTGTCAACAAGCGGCAGCAGTTTTCGATTACACATCCAGGAGAGGGTCAGGAAGGCCACCATCGCAGCTGTGGCAATTAAATGGCCACATATGCTTTCAGTTCATGCAGCAATTGCTCTATTCGGGATACAGATAGCACCCATAGCCACATACGGCATTCCACTAATATGGGATAAGTTGGGAGTAGGCGAATTGCGTTTAATTGATGGGGTGAGGTTTTTCTTTTTAAAGAGGGTTTTTGCGCTTTCGAATACTTGCAGGAATAGAATTGTTCACGTCTTAGAGGGTGGCCCGCTACTGACGGAAGAACTACAAAAACGATTTAATCTGAAGAAAACGTGCGCCTTTGAAGTTTATATGCGAAACTGGGAAACTAAAATTAGGGAAGTGGACATAGGTATTTATGGAACAGCAGCAATGACGAGCACTGAATGGCGGGGTAGCGGTGTAATAGATCGACATCTAACGACGGCCTTTGCAGCTCCGGATTTCATCACGTTCTGTGCAACGTGGAGGGTTTTCATGAACCACAGGATGAATGTCAATGCAAACAATGCTGGAGCAAATGTGATCGATACCACGCCGCGGTATGCTCGGCGGTTAGGTCTATAGCAGAACTAGCAAAACGCTAGATTGTTGGCGTCTCGAACATTTTGATGTAACATAAACACATTTACCCAGTTTGGGTGTTAATAAAACAAATATATATATAGTATCGCAGTCAATTTCTCAGTCTAAAAACTTACGCGCCCATTGCGAGCGTTGAGACTTTTAACGGCTCCACGGGTTGGCTTTCTTGTGGCACTGCTTTGTAAGACGGACATGCCCCATAATGACGAATGTGTAACGGTGCGGGGCCCGAACCCGTGTTTCCACCCACATAAGTGTTTCTGTGGTCGCGAGGCGCACGCGAATGCACCCCACCACGCCATCACCGGGCGCTCGACGTCACGATTTCTCAGTCTGGTTTGTTTTTGCCTCACAGTTCGTCGTCTGTCTGACGACGGACCAAGCAATTTAAGGCCGGAAGGCTGTCCGCAGAAGCGCCGCGTATTGTGGATCCAGTGTGCGCACACTGGACGCCTCGCTACCAACCAACCTGCATTCGAGCGAGTACATATACAAACGCGCGTTAATTTGTATCAATTTCTACTGTCTTCTCTCCTCCCTTGTTTTACTACTAGAGTAATGTTTTCGGGCTGACTCTCAGCCAAGATTTAATAGCCACAGAACTGTTTTTCACATTGCTTCATAGACGGACATGCCCCATAAATACAAATGTGGGGCAACGGTGGGGCTCGAACCCGCGCACCTATCTAGTGTCTCCTCCGGTTGCGAGGCGCAGACTTAAGCCACCTACGCCACCGACCTCGACTTTACTACTACTACTACTATTACTACTGTAGTAGTAAAACAATCTAGAAGCCCTCTGCTTCTCATCGTCGTCGCTATGGTCGTTGTTGTTAGGTCGTTGTTGTCTCTATTAATAATTTGTTAGTTAGTATAGTTTTATTCATCAAGGATTGGTTTACACATCTACATCATGTAGGCATCACATTTCCAGAGTTGAGACAACGGAAGTGCTTTTTCGCAACGCGGAAGGTGTAATAGATCACACGGACGGCCACAACACGGTTTACATGCGCACTCCGGCGAGATCTCAGGAAACTTTTCGCGCACACAGATCTTCAGGTGGAAGCCTGATTAATAATGAATTCATTCGATATGAAGATGATATTCATTCATCATATTTATTCACTCATTAAGTTAAGTAGCATAGCAACGACATATAATATATATAGATAAATAAAAAGTTGTAGTATAGCAACAATATAATGAATTATTTAATTCCTGTTGGCGTTGTCGTTAGTACTGTTGTCGTTGTTATTGCTGCGCTGTACGGTTGTCGTTTCGTTCAACATTTCGTTTCAAAAACATTGCGACGTCGGAATCCGTGAAACGGTCTACCGAGTACGTAAAGATGCACGCGTAGTAGTTGGATAAACACGCTGTACGCTGTTGCATCGCGTTTGGCATTCGTCTATATATATATATATATATATATACAGAGATCACTCACAGACACTGTTTACAGATGTATATAAACAGTATCTGCGTGTGTACAAATATATGCGCGCTCTGCATATGCGGCTGAGTCAGATCCTGGCGCGCCTTACATGCCATATTTGTGTTATTACGCAGAAATTAGAGTGCTAAATGATTCATCACTATAAACGAATAGATATATATATATATATATATATATATATATATATGTATCTTAAGAGAACGTGACACCGCTACAGCGAAACAACGTACTGCGCGAGGGTAGAGGAAGGCGGAAAATATGATATGTGGCTTTCAAGGGACATTCACCGCCACCGAAGATCTCCTGGGTGGCCTGAAGTCGCTTCAATGCGGCGTATGACAGACATACAGCACCGAGGTCGCTAGACGGGCTGTTGCCGCCGAGTTGTGGCAATGCGTATGTCTCGGTGCTAATATAAACCAGCCGGCTAGCACTTCACCAGTGTATTCTGCTTTGACTGTGGCCTCTTGGTGTTGGCCGGCCGTTTCTCTAAGTTACATCACAAAATTGTTACGCTTAACATGTCATGCAGATGAATAAACAACGTGAAATTGAATGCGGGTCCCTTACCTCACAAGTGAATTATGCACTGTGTCGTAAATCGTTGTAGTGTAACTAATCTAACATTTTTGGTGAAAGAAACGCTTGATGAAGACCAAATTGTTAATATCATATCGATTGATTTTGCTGGTAGCCCGTCTTGTGTTAATGCTGCGTTGCAAGCACAATGCTCGGAGTGCGCATAGAAATAAATTCTATATGTACAATGTGTCCGAACAAGAGCAGATATTTTGAGTTTGGCGCCATTTTGCTACTGTGCTACTGACAGACGGACAGACGCTTAAAGTTCTATAGTAGACAGTCCGCCATTATATCGAACGCATTATTATCGTAAACTACTATGTCAGAAGAAATGTCAAATTTTGACAGCCACAATACGCAAATTGCGTCAATGTTGTAGTGGATAAAATCCCAAGTGCATCAACTGTCAAATAATGATTGAAGTACTCGGCAAGACGGGGTCTGATGATTATTGATGTAAAACCATCGATATTCGTTCGGCTAAGTGAATTCGTTGTTCGACAGAAAACGTTTTGTCAAATGTGACCGCGTTCCCGGGAAGATTCGGCAACACTTTTCTTATGCAAAATAACTTATTTTTTGCAATTGGAGCGACAAAAATCCACATGAGTCTACTGAGAATAAATGCACACTGTCCGACATGTCAATGTCTGGTGAGGATTTTGTGGCTGGCGGTATTATTAGACAACTTTTTCTTAAACATGCTGCCGTAAGTGCACAAATATTCAACGCTAAGCGGTATCGGGGCATGACAACCCAGCGTTTTCTGCCCTTCAATTGTGTGGTATGGCCCTCAGAGTCACGTGGCTCCACTTGCCATGCGTCACATGAAGCAATCATATAATTCAACGAGGTATTCCCCGGTCGTCCTTCATAGATTGTGCGATATATTGCTTCTTGACTTCTTTCTCTAGGACTCATAATGGCAAAAGTGTATGGCACCAAACCTACAACGACTGAAGCCTTAAAAGAGGATATTAGACGTAAAACTACTGGGAGTCTGCAAAAATTATATTAAAGCATGTTTGAACGTTTCGTTAAAAGAGCGCAAACGTGCCAGCTAAGCTAATGAGGGCACCTTTCAGGTGTGTAGTTTCATACAAAAATCCCACACTTCATAAGAAAAATCTACATTTTGGTGTCAAATAAGAAAAAATATACTTAATTGTGAATTAAAAATTTTAAAAATATTGAGAAAAACATCTTTTCCAGTGGTCAATATTTTGTTGAGGAGTAAGGGTGAAAAGACTAATTTCTGTAATACCAATGTGAATGGCCGAATATTACTCCACAAAATTTGTGATTGGAAGAGAACAAAATGGCAGATCAATAAACCGCGAAAATTCGCTCGGAACAAAAACATTGAAAAATCGCACGATCTCGAGTTTAAAATTGTACGTTGATATAACAAAAAAAATAGTAATTTCACCCTCACTTCTGAATCAGATATATATATATATATATATATATATATATATTTTTTTTTTTTTCAAACCTATAAGATCAAAGTATTCTAGAAAAATAGTCGAATATTTTGCCATGCATCCTCTCAATCAGTAAACTTGGCATGGCCTAAGCTCTGCTATTTAAATACATGCCTCGTCACTTGCTAAACGTGCCGGTATAAAATGTATCTTAATACCGCACTGCAAACAAGCGCAAATCTAGGCAGACTGCCGAACCAGGGCTGTGTAGCGAGTGTATCAATATTAATAGTCTTGTAAGCTTGAAGCCTGGTCGGCAGCCGACGGTGTCATATGGTGTTGTTTCAAAGTAATGAAAATAGATATCCAATCGTGCTGTCGAAAACATGTTAAATCGCAGGGCGAAACAGCAAGAGAACGCGATGTAGCCGTCGAAGCCGCACAATGTAAGACGCGTGTATTTTAGAAGCGCGTACGTATCGAAAAAAAAGTATTTAAAAAACATTTGAGCGCTCCTAAAGCAGTAAACTGTGACCAGCCACTTTTGCTTCAGGTGCAAACAGTAAACTCGAGCGGTGAGGGGCGCTTGGAATTACAATCCGGGTTTGTACCGCTGGCGGGGTGAGAGTCCGTGTGACAGCCCCCGAGGTTGGAGGGATCTCGAGTGAATCAATAACGGTCTAATTAATTGTGCCTGGCTACGCAGGTGGTCACTGTTTGGTTACGTGCAGAAGTAATACTGGAGCTGCTGCTGGACGTGCAATTTTGCTAATAATGAACTTGCCGCACTGTAGTGTGAACGCAGTGCGAGGGTTTGGTTCGTGTAGTGCGCAGTAAAGAGGTTCGAGTTATGTCAGCGATCTATGCTTCAACCAAGCGTGTATATATATATATATATATATATATATATATATATATATATAATACCTCAAACAATAATTAGGGTGAGCTCGTACTGCACCGTTGCTGCATCAATGCATTATAGGCCTACATAAAAGCCTACTCATCACATTTAATACCATACGTGGCCATCTGTGTCTTGGCATTTTTTCTAGCCTGGCGGCGCACCGTATCTTGCTTTCTCTCTTGTGTTTGCAGTGAGTAGTTTCTTGTCCTTCCTAAACCACTAATTACAATGGCCAAATAGGAATGTGGCCATTGTGATTTGTTGATTTTATACTATACCTTTATATATTATATCTTTTGCTGACCTAGTATTGTTATTAGGCCCTAACTGATTGACGATCTCTTAGCGGGTTTTCTAGATATATTTCTAGGCTTTCTGGTTGCAATTGTCGCTGTGTCACCATACGTCTGGCTGGGCTTTGCAGCGGCATTTTATCGTAATGTAGAAATCTAGTAGGTCCGGAAATGCACCGGCATCTCATGCTCGATGTTGCTATTTCGAATGGCATATATATATATATGGGAAATGCTCCGGTACCTCATGCTATTTCGAATGGCATATATAGATATATATAATTCTATGATGGTTTTGTCTTATTTGCTGTCGTTGAGTCTGATGTTCAACTTTGATGCTTACGGGGATAGTAGTGTGACTTAGCGTGGTTGTAGTTTCGAGGGCTTGCGAATCGTGTGATACATTTCACCGCGGGTAATAAGTAGATTGGCTTACTGCCTCCCGAAAGCTCGCCTCGCATATATACGTCTTGCAGAATATCATAATTTTGCTTCCCTTGAACAGGTAGGTGTCGATAATCAAATCGAAAACTCCAAAGTCCGTAATTATATATATATATATATATATATACATATACATTTGGGCATCATTGAAGTGGCTTCTTGATATAAGCGTAAAGCTAGAAGCTGGAAAAGTCCCACGGTCATACACGTGCCTGTATATATATATATATATATAATATATATAGCGATTTTGTGATGGTTGAGTCTTATTTGGTGTCGTCGAGTCTGCTGTTTAACTTTGATGCTTACGGGATAGTAGTAATGTAGACTTACCAAGGTTGCAAATTAGAGAGCCGGTGAATCGCGTGATACATTATACCGCGTGTAATAAGTAGATTTGGCTCACTGCCGCCCGAAAGCTCGCTTCGTAAGTACACGCTTTGCAGAATATCATAGTTAGCTATCCTCGAACAGGTAGACGTCGATAATCAAATCTAAAAATCGAGAACTCCAATGTCTGTAGATATATATATATATATATAACATGCGGACTTTGGAGTTTTTGAGATGACTTAGGAGCGAAGTATATATTCTATATGCACTATATATTGACTCTATACCTTGTAATATAGATATCGAGGGGACGGTCGATACATAGACAATGGCTGGTTACGGTGCCATACACACCACCATGATGGGTGACAAGGATCAGTGTTTCGCACGACACGAGTTTGACAATAGCAGGTTTCTTCTCTAGCAAGGGCCAACTCGTGCATAATTCTGCATACTCGGCAAAGAGACAGATGACAGGGTGCCAGTGCGTTTTCCCGTCGCCCTCGGAGACGCTGGCTAATTGGCGCATACAAACTCGGTTTCCCCGTTAAAGTTACTTCTTCATATTCTATCTCTCTCGCTTGTCCTTTGGCCCTTCTCTGGGTTGCTTAGTTTGTAACTCTGCAGAATTGTGGTGCTTAGTTTAAGCACAGTTAGTTGGCCTGAAGTACGGACATGCAACACACAAACGTACATATGTTCGGCTTAGTTCCGCGTCTTAATCAGCCCTCACTGTCGTTCCACCTGAGGTGATATTATTTACTTTTAAGCACACGCTCTTACAGAATATCTGTGCGTCATACATCGCCGTACTTCCTATCCTAGTTATTTATAGAATTACTCGTGTTCAGTGGCACTCTATTTACACTTAATTGATATATTAATAGGAAACGTTCGTGAACTACAGGTTTGCCAGTGCAACTGCAGCACAATTAGTAATACGAAACACACGTGTATATACGTACCATATTTGAGACCTTTGAATGAAACATTGGATGAAAGTGTTTAGGTGAAGGGTTACACCTAAACGTTTTTATCCAAATACTCAATGAATATGATTTGTATTGACATTAAGTGTTATTTAATGACTCTTGCTATGAACTGGAAATGTACAATTGAGTCCATTTCACACAGGCCCTGTGCTCTAAGTAGCATTTAAAAAGAAGTTTGAGCCCTTACCTTCTAGTGAGCCTGTGAGGGTAAGGGCAAACAGGCTCTCACATATATATATATATATAAACTCTTGCGAATGCGTTTCGCAATGCTGTTGTTGCTGCTGCTGTGTATAGCGGCAGTTGTGTACCCTCTCCGAGCACATAAGGAAGCATTGAGGAAATATCGCTCGCTCTGCTGGACATGGTCCTGTCAATCACGTCCAGATATTTCGATCAGTACAGTGAGGAGAAATGGAGCATTAAACCGCAAGGTCCGCCGGAGCAATCTTCTTATACCGATCCCTGCGCAAAGTCACATTGAGAATGGCTGGATGAGGTTGAGATTGTTCTTGACTGCTTATGCGCACAGACGTGCACATACAAGCACATCTGGAAATGCGGCTGTTTTTGATGCCCTGTAGGCGCTGTCCCGTCAAAGCCTTGTATATATATATATATATATATATATATACCCGTCGGGCTAGACAGGGAGGGCGGAAAGAGACCTGACGGTCTGACCTTAACTCCGTTCGAGCGCGAATGCATGCTGATTTGAGACGCGACAGTTACTGACTCAATAGCCCCTTCAGTGGTCAGTGCTGGCGCGGCTCGGGCTGGTCATGCTTCGGCTCTCGCCGAGGCAGGCAAGGTTAGAAAGTACCAGAACATCAAGTACCCATACGGGTTTTAGCCACCTGCCTTCGAGACCCTTGGCGGGCCGGATCCGTCCACTCGCAGTTTGCTACAAAAGGTTGAGAAACGGCTGGTTTTAGCCCGCGGAGATAAGCGAGCCGGTGATTTCCTCAGACAGCGTCTGTCGCTGGATGTGCAACGGGGCAATGCGGCCTCGGTTCGAGGAACTCTCCAAAAATGGCTGGTTTCTGAACTGGACCCCCCGTAATGGTGCACACGTTTGCAGGGCTCCAAATGTCATGTTGCGACCGTGAATGATTGATTACATTGAATAAAGTACGTTAATTAATATATATATAAATGCAAATAAAACGACTGTATATAATATAATACATATTAATTAAGACAAACGTTTATATTTTTGTATATAGATACTGTACTTTTATTTTTGTTTTATTATTATATTAGTTTTTAATTATAAAACAATATATGATATTGATGCGTAACAGACACTATATATAAATGCAAATTAAGACGACTGCATATCATATAATACACATTAATTAAGACAAACGTTTATATTTTTGTATATAAATACTGTACATTTAAAAATATATGTTTTTTAATTATATCAGTTTTTAATTATAACATAATATATTATATTGATGCGTAATAGACACAATATATTCCGAACCAGGAGAGGGTGGGAGAGGTGGTTTTTAGTGGGTAGCTCGAGCGGATTGGATCGAGTATTATACTCTCCCCCGGCGTTTAGTCTCACACTACCCTCCACTAACATCGGAGGGTGTGCGTGAAGCATTTTCCACTTCTACAAAAAAGAAGACACTTATATATATATATATATATATATATATATAGATGTGTGTGTGTGTTGTAATGCTACTATGAATATGTGTACATAGTATGTTGTCCAACAATGGTTAGAGTGTGAGTGTGTGTATGTGAGGCTTTGCGACCGGGTCTGTCTAACCTAACCGGCCAAGGACGACGACGACGACGACGACGAGTTCCTTCGGTCGTCCTTCATTCTCATCTATATGTTAACGCGGACAAGGATCAAGTCAATGATCTCTCTCAGAAGTGCTGCAAGTGCAGACGACAACATGTGTGTGTGTGACTGTGATATAATCACAATGGAATGGCAGCTGGTTCTGCCGTTCAGCGTGGTAATACCATCATCGCACGCTGGTCGGACCGTCTGAAGATGAGCCCTTAGCGGTTTGTTGACGTGCGTGTGAGCCAAGCGGGGCCAGCCAAATTGTAGTAGTAGTAGTAGACTTAGATCCATACTTAAGTAGATAGATAGAAACATAGATAGATGGAATTCGCTAGCGGCGTCTTTTTCTCTTTTGGTGACAACTGAACTACTACACTACTACTACTACCAATGAAGTTCCAAACAACGCCGCCTCACACCGATGGCACCGCGCATTGTTTATAAATGAAGCGCCGTCTGGGTCTCTGGTTGTTGTTGTGTTGCTGTTGTGGTTGTTGTTGTTGTTGTTGCTGTGGAAAATGTGCTTATGGCCTAATAGAATTTCCCACTTTCATTGAGTTAGGGAGCAGAAGACTGTGGTGACGGGCAGAGTTCGTGGAACGTCAGAGCAGTGTCTCGTTTATTTCGCGAAAATCCTTAACAACCAAGCAGCGGCAGCCCCAATCTCTAAGCCGACACCGAACAAGGTTTCTAACTTGCCGCTTTCATTAGTTTTTTTTTTGTCATTCGCATCGTGATTGTGTTTTCCTTGGTGTCACTTTGATTTGCTGCTGTTGTTGTTGATGTTGCTGTTGTTGTTGTTAATTGTACTTTTCCTGCCTCCGCTCTGGTCTGTTCTGATGGTGTTAGTGTGGGCCGCAACACATTCCCGACACGTCGAACGACCATTTTTAGAATCAGGATAGTTGCAGCAAGAGTAGTAGTATTACTAAGCAAATGAGTCACTAACATTTATCATTTTCGTAACTTCTATCGTCGAGCTCGCTATATGTTGCCTGTTTGCGATGTAACAGTGCTGTCGTTATTTTGATTTCGTTGTTCAGACGACTTTTGAATTTATGATTCTATTGTTGTTGTTGTTGTTCTGCTGCTGTTGTTGCTCTTGACGCAAACGCCACCTAAACAATCAACAGTGTCAACTGTCGATCGACTAAACAATTGACAGTGTGAACTGGTCGTCAATACACACGCAGTATTAACCTATGCCTTTAGTTTGCCAACGCCAAAAGTATTTCATTTCCTTTTCCGGATGACCCTCAGCCAAGATTGAACGTGCACGGGACTGCTTTTTGCACTGCTTCATAGACGAACCTCCCATAAATACAAATATGCAACGGTGGGGTCGAGCCCGCTCACCTATGTGTCGCCTCTGGTCGCGAGGTGCAGGCGAATGCATCACGCTACCGCGCCGCTGTTCGACAAAGTATTTCATTTGATTCAACTCTACAACCCTGTAGTAGAGGCAGACGCTAACGAAGTAGCCATCGGGCGTTCCTACTCATGCTCCTGTCAGCGACGGGTCACAGGCGTAATTTGTGTTCGTTGGCCATCATATTTTGATTGTTTATGAGGTCGTTAAGTTGGCCTGTTCTTTATTGCGTGCGTGCGCGCGCATATGTGTGTGCTTTCGACCGATTCTGCGTCAGCGGTGAGCACGCATACAACTAAACGTTTGCCTTTCTCTGATTTAACGGCGATGATGTTTCATCGCACCAGCTTCAACACGTTTATTTTTTTTGCGCTTGTTGTAGCAGTAGTAGACGATGCTGCAGCAGCAGCAGCACCGCAAAAAGCAACGTAAAATGAATGATTGGTTCTATTCAAGTGGCACAAACAGCGGAACAGATATCGGCATGCTCTAAGAGACACTAGAAAACAAACAGGTAGTGTGGTTATCGTGGTACTCGACCTCGGTATCGTGGTATCGTGGTACCTGTGCAGTACCGTGGTATCGGGCTACCTGACACACTCACGCGCATACGCACACACGGGTATATATGTATACAAAGTATTCGTAAATGAAGTCTACTAACGTCAAAGCGTGATAAATAGATAAATTTCGAAAATATCTTGTTTAGGAGTGATCTACTCTATGTGTCATACTGGTGTGGATAATAGTCGGACAACGTTTCACAAAAGGCACCGTTACGGTGAGCGAGTTGATCTGTGGGGAAACGAGTTAGGTTGATCCTGCAAAATATTCGTCGTCTTCTCTATAGCCTGCAAAACGTTGTCTCTTTATAAAAAAAAATGTACCAGAAAGGTAGCACGGAGCCTGGGCCGGTGGATAGGAAGGTTGCAAAAATTTCGAAATCGAATTTCTCATTAATAATCCAAAACCAGTAAAGATGTGTGCGCCGGTGCGTTGTCGCGATAGAGGATCCAAATGTTGTTTGCGCAGAGTTTAGGTTTTTTGCGTCGGATGTGCTTGCGCAATCCTTTTTTGCCATAGTTTGCCATTTTTTGCCTTATTGACAGTAGAACCAAGAGGCGGCAAAACATTGTAGAAGACGATCTCCTTGTAGCCGGAAAAATAACCTTTCAATTGGATCTGCCTCGATATTAATATGCTCTTTCAGTTTATTTCCATTATCGTTGGTAGTTAGTTTGGCCTCGATATCGTAACCATATACCCATGATTCGACTGCGGTAATCACTTTCTGAAGCAATCTAGGGTCTTTTGCTACCGCTTCAAGATTTTATGCGGATATTTCCCGACGGGCATTCATTTGCTGGAAATTTGACATTTTTAGAACAAATTCGCTACCAGTCTTTTGGCGCATATAATATAAAGGTGGCAAAGGGATTCTGAGAACTCACTCGTCACATTATTATAGTCCGCAATGATGTGCAACTGCGGCACAACAAATTCTGCTATTTATGAACGTATGCCGAATAATACGACATAGTCGTTTAGAAGATAATTTGCAAAAAGTCGCAGCGTTCTAACTAACGCATGCGCGAAAACTAAGCCAGCCGCGATTGCGGAGCAATTAAGATTTTTCGGTGTGTATGTTGAGAGTGCATGCGTAAATGTTTGCGATAAAACGCGCATTTGCCTGCACATGCTAGTGTATATCTTCTTCAGAAGAAGCAACATTTTCTCACGAACACGACGATTATGCTTAGCTTTTGCATAGGAGGACGGGTTGTCTCGCAATTGCAATATGTGCTCTTATGTTAGGCAACAACACCGTGTCACGGGTTTTAGTAATATCACTCTCATTCCGACCCAAATTTTTTCAGATACCATGTTCCATTAGAAGAAATACCTACTTCAACGAGCTTTACAATTCCCTAAATCGCCTTTTAAATCTTCGTGGAAGATCGTCTATATACAGCAGCCTTTACTCGGACTAGATTTTGCGGTTAACTCTACCGCTAAGTTGTTGTATACAAAGTTCACGTCGTTCAGTCTGTCGATGTAGTTACAAAAGTTTCGCAGTCTCGATAGATACTGCGTGGTTATAGCCCGCATAAAGAAAATATATATTTCTGAAACGAGGCTGTATAGACTTTTTCAAGTGTTCTGATTACTTGATATCACGTCTGCAAGTAGCGATTATTTGTGACGCAAATCATACCCAAAAGGTGTGAAGTTGCATATATATATTATATATATATATATATATATATATTGAGGTAATTCCGAAGTTTCCCTCTTTATTTTAGGATGCAGCGGAGTTTGTAAAACATACTTGTTTGTACAAATGAGGTGGAAATGTCCTATTTACGAGTGAGAGGTAAATTTTGGCACACAAAATGTGCCATTGGGAGAGAACGTGAAAAATCAGGAAATCGACAGGACAAGATTTATTGATAAAAGCAACTCTCATATCAAGAAGAATGCAAATGTAATGTGTCCATTACTGTAGCAAAGCCGTACAGGAGATGCTTTAGACAAGGCAAAATACCCGTCGAGCTGGCGTCAAGGCTTTTGCAGCCCATCTTCAAGCGACAAGGACACGCAACTGACTCAAGATTAACTATAGAAGCATCGTTTTCACAAGCGTGCTCTACAATATTCTAATGTTTCTCTGTATTCAGCCATAAGTCACAAAATCCCAGTGGAGCAATTTGGCTTCTTACGGGAACAGTTGACGTCATATGCCGTCCCGTTTGTGCTAAAACATTGCTGTTTTTGT
>QVRM01002033.1:92500-102037 GCA_003439945.1 Dermanyssus gallinae | reverse complement strand
GACCACGATTGTGATGACGACGACAACAACAACAGCAACAGCTGCAGCAGCAACAACAACAACAACCACAACAACAGCTGCAACAACAACAGCAACAACAACGACGTCAATGACTCAGCCTCAACTCCGGTGGGCCATGGACGGCTTCTGCTCCTCCCGTTGACGCTGTTGTTGTTGCAGTCGCTAGCAAGCAGGGCTGGTGGTACCGTCGTTGTCGGGCTCCGATGAACCGACCGAAAGACTCAAGCGTCTCTCTCTCTCGTGACGGAAGGACGGACGGACAGACGCCCCCTGCACTAGATGATTGACTTACGCCCCACCAGGGCGGCTGCTACCATCGCCTGCACTACCACCACCACCACCACCATCATCATCAGCATCATGATTATCGGCAGCATCAACAATAGGCCATGACACTGTCGAGATGACGCCGCCGGCAGTGGTACAGAATTAACAACAATAACAACAACAACAACAAAAACAGAATAGCAGTGGCAGCAGCAGCAGGGTTACGCAGCGATATCAACAAGCCACAACAACAGCCACAAACGCAAACATTAACAACGTTGGCGACGAGTTTGGCGGCGATGATGATGATGATACTGATTAGAATTTGATGGTGTTGCTAATAACAACACCACCAACAACAACAACAGTGATGATGGTACTAGTACTGATAGCAATAAGCACCATTATCATAACAATGATGATGATGGTAAACACCATCACCATAACAATGATGATGGTGCTTCTGCTGATAACAACAACAGTGATGATGGTGGTCGTGGTGGTGGTTATGGGGTGGGTAATGGTGTAATCTTGTTGTTGTTCATCAACAGCGTCGTTATGACTGACGTCTTAGACAGAACGGTCAGTTGCCTGATGCCACCGGTGGCACCGAGACACTGCAGTTGTTGTCGTTGATGATGTTGATAATGATGATGCAGTCGATGACGATGATAATCTACTATATCTCTTTCTCTCGGTTGCCCCCCCCCCCCTCTCTCTCTCTCGCTATACTTGGCTATTCTGGCTATCGAATTCTTTTCGGAGCAGTCTAAAGAACGGCGAACACCTGTCAGAAACAGCAGCAGCCGTCGGTGGTTGAGGTGGTGATGAGGGAGACGCTGGAGGATACTGGCGGTCAGTGTTAGCAGTCTGTGTGACGGCGTTGTATAGGGGACTAGTGGGGCGCTAGTCATGGTTGTCATCTACCACTGGGGTGTCGCCGGTTCGATCCCTGTTGTTGTTGATCGAAGTTTCTTTGAGCGATGCTCATTGAGAAGATAGATGATAAACCATACCGCTGATGAGAGTCAGCGGCCATGCTTCTGCCACAAGGGCCGTTTGAGAAACCCTAGATATCTCAACATGTCCGGCCCTCGGTGCATTGAACACATACCACGCGGTGAGTTCCAAGCCCGTAGGGGACGAAGGATAGTCTAGAATTAAAAACAACCTCTCTACAAATGTTTTTAATTCGAGTGTTAGCATCTGAGCCGGAGAGAGAGAGAGAGATGTTGAGCATCGAAGGAGGTCAACGAGTACGCAAGGGCAAGGCAACTAACGTAGCCGGACAAACAACCGAAAAAGACTACATCACGTACTGTAGTGTCGTGGTGGGCAACAAGGCAAGCAGGTTAGTTAGCGCGGGTAAACGCTGTGACGCAGAAAGGGTAGCGACCTACAACCAGTCTATTGCCGAGAGTCTATTGTCTGGCGGTCTCTCTGGGGGTCCTTCCGTAGCTCAGCTTAGCTGGGGTTGCCGACGCCGCTGCCGGGGTGCAGGACGCGGTGGGTCCCGGCTTCTTCCGCCGTATTTACCTACCACAGTGTGTGTGAATACGTCCGCGGTCTTCTGCGGTCTTCGCATACTAATGTGCGAGAATTCCTCGACAAATACCGACAACGTAGTTACGCTATCATACTAGTCGTCATTGTTGTAGGTGTTGTTGCTGCTGGTGTCGATGTTGGTGTTGTAGTTGTTGTTGCTGCTGCTGTTATCTTTGTTGTTGTTGCTGCTGGTGTTATCTTTGTTGTTGTTGTATTTGCTGTTGTTGGCGTCGATGGTATTACTGTTGTTGTTGTTGCTGCTGCTGCTACCGCCCCACCTTGTTGCTAATGTTATTTTTTGTTGTCGTCGATAACATTTCCGTCAATGGAGAGACGAAGGCCAGCATGGATAATAACTATGCGACCCGCATAGTTATTATGGGTCGTTGTCGTTATAGATGGGTCATTCGATTTTCGTCGGCGTAGCACGGAAAATCGCCTTTTCGCTTGCCCCGCTTGGTAGTTTGTAACTCTAGATGACAGATAGATGTATTCGAGTAGTCGGTGCAACACTTCTCAGGTGTCCCAAGAGCTGCCGACATACGTAAGCACAGGGAAAACACGCAGGAAAAAAATATGTATATATATATATATATATATATATATATATATATATATATATATATATATATATATATATATATATATATATATATATATATACATATATACACATATATATGCACAAATATGCATATCCTTACAAATATCGCCGCTTTGAAAGACTGTGGTGTGTCGAACCCGCAAAATCGAACCCACGGCGGCTAGTGGCAATGCCAAGTTTGCTGTAAAGCGAGAGAGAGAAGAGATTTACGCATTAGCCTGCAGGGAAACCAATCGACATCTAAGTAGGATAACGTTAGCGTACATACAGACACACTTACTTGCATACGCATGAATAACAGATAGATACAGTGCGGCAATATGAAGATGAGTACGAATGTGTCAATTGCCGTCACGGGTCAAGGACCCCCTCATCTGAGAAAGGAAGTGCAGTGCCTTGGTGGCAAGTGGAGAACGAGAGAGAAAGAGTAAGACATATATATATATATATATATATATATATAGAGAGAGAGAGAGAGAGAATCCGGCATAAAAGGGACACAGAAACGAGCCTATCCTTAGCAATAACAGTAACAGCTCTACTTACATTAATTACACATGCATTAACGTGGTATTCGGCAATAAACAATATTCGCGAGCGACTGCCACGACACAGTTAATCGTTATGGGAGGTGACAAGGCTACTCGGCTGCGTCAGTGCTCACGCAAAACGTGTTCCTTTTTATTATGGTGCTTACGCTGATTCGGTTACGAGCTACAAGGTAAGCTTTTTGTGGCATTCGGAGCGGTGATATGTTGTCGTCCGCCGGTTCTCGTCGATGAAATAGAGCTAATATACTCATTGGCCGGTGCTGATGTGGCCTATGCTTGGCCCTAAGCAAATCGCTTGGCTCACCTCTACTAGTGGATAGCAATTGGGACGTTAGGTTTGCTATAACTTTGTGGTATACCGCACACCGATACTAATACGTTTTATATATATATATATATAATAATATATATATATTATATGGATAGCATTGAGAAAGAGAGATATAGAGAGATAGAGTTATAGGATATCTATATATACTTTGTTATATATATATGTATATATACAGCATTATATTATAGATATTATATATAATATATAATATATATATATATGATATATAGATTATATATACTTTTTATGACGTTATTACAAGTCGATGTGGTGGCAAGTTCGGGTTCGGTTAATGTGAGTCGTGCGTTCGATCTCGGTACGTATGGCCGTGCATTCCAAGAGGTTTTGTATGCCCTATGGAGTCGCCGTGAGGCATATCGTCAATGCACCAAGAAACTGAGATGTCTAGGGTTTCTCCAGTAGCCTGCCTCTGTGTCAGCATCCGTTATATGGTTTATCATCTATTATCGATGAGAATCAATCGAAGAAAATTCGATCAACAACAATGTTGTTGATCGAACCGGCGACACCTCAATAAATGATAAACATAACTAGGACACTTGACCGCTAGACCTCGTCGCCACAAACCTGATAGATTCAGTTGGTTGTCGGCGATCGCCCGCGATAGATAACAGTGATCATGTTCCCGCGTAACATTGGACAAATGCGGGAAAAAAACTGCAGGTCCTGAATCGAAACCTGACTTTGAATGCATTTTTCCAGTGCTCTTCGGGGTCTTCACCCTAAATCGCAGCTGCTCGTCATACTTTGCTGGAACTATTTGGGGTGGTGTTGTTGATCAATGTGTTCCGGCCTGTGTAAGCAATGCCTTCTTCGCATTCGTAGCATGAATTTCATTTTGTGGGTAGGCTGCAAAGCAATTAATTCACTTGTACAAATGTCTGTAAAGGTGTATTTTGTCGCAGCAATATAGTAGACAACAACGGTGATCATGACATACAAGCGGAGACCCACTACAATTAAGGATCACTACGCGAACGGAACTGCAGCCTTGCAGCCAGAACGAATGCAATACTACAACAACTACAACACGAATTTTCGTCCGGAGTTGTATGATACGCCTTTGCCTATCACGGTCTGCCAGGTGGTCAAGTGGGCCCACTCTCATGACGATATGCATATTTCGCCCTATCGGTTGCCTGCTTAATTAATTTACTAATACTGCCGCTCTAGTTCAACTTGAACGATATAATATCGTTTTGTTGTTCGTTTGCTGAAATCCAATCATTGTGACCAAGCAAGGTTTCCGTGACGAACAGAACGCTTGTCGCATGCCTCGCTGATGAGCCATGTCCCAGCGGGTGACCAAGCAGTCCTCAATATCTTATATATAAATATATATATATATATATATAGTCAGTGCACGTTGCGTCAACTGCGGGGCATCCCATGACGTCAGATACAGCGCATGCCCGACGACCAATTTTGGTAAACAGTGGAGCCGTCTAGTGATGGAGGCCAGGACGTTGCAATAGGTTAGAGTGAGTCATCCGGCTCGAAGTCACCCGAATAATTGCCTGTTATTTCAGGGCACCCTGTGAACACAGGGAGAGTATAGTGTGAACTGTAGATTAGCGTCCGTTGTGCGGGACATTGCGACCTTCGCGAAGAGCGAAGGACAGACGATCAAGCGCCTCGAGGCATATACGTGGACACGATTGCACATTATCCGCCATCATGTATCCATAACGGTGGCCGAGCGGCGACGCATGATGGTAACAACGCCTCTATTGGTTGAGCCCTTGGGTCGACCTAATTCCCAGCGATGCTTGAGCCCCGGGACGCTTGACCCGTGAGGACGGAAAGCGGCCTGACAGTATGACGATGATCCCCTTCGAGTCAAGAAAGCTCCTGCACGAGATGTACCTGTGTCGGACTCACTCACACTTTGTATGGTCCGAGGCAATGCATTTTAAAGGGGTACGTAGCAAAGGAAGTTGGGAAGAGAAGCCAAATAAGTAAATACTCTAACTGTTTGGTTACAAGACGCTAGAACCTGGAGGCATAATGATGAAACTACCGCAACACTGCATATGCACTAAGCCAAGCAGCATCACGAGAAATAAAGAATCGGGCGAGTTTTTTATTGTTTTTTATTGGTATTTCTCAATTTTTTATCTAACGAGGCAAAGTAGCGGCAATAGCGGTCGTTGGCGAAATTTACGAATACAATAATGGCGGACAACGTAGTGAAATAAATTTGCCGACGAGGTATGTCGGTGTACACTGTAGTATATAAATATATATATATATATATATATATATATATATATATATATAACAATAACGTGTGTCGCACGTGAACAATGAGCCGTTTATTGATGAGTTTGTTGTTGCTCAGATTCCGGTAGCACCACAGGCTTCGTTAGGCGCTGGAAAGCCGCTGCTACACAGGCAATAAACACGTCGTTATGATGTGTTTATATGCTTAAGTATGTATATGGACTTTTAAACATCGATCGATATGTCTGTCGTCGGCCCACCGTCTCTGTCTGCCGGCGTGTCTAAGAGAATGTGTGCGATGCGGCTGTGAATTAAGCTGGTGTCACAGCGCGGAATGTACTAGTCGTTGCAACAGCACAGTAGTAGCAGCAGCCGTCCTGACGTGGGGTAGTAGCAGTAGTGACGAGTGACGAGCCCCTGTCTGCTACTAAGCGAGTGTGCCCTCTTCTCACCGCTCCACTACTGAACTAGGTGACTGGAGCAGCGGCTGCCGTGTACAGGCAGGTCTATCTCTAGATTGAGAGTGGTATTCAGCGGCAAGGGCGGCGAGGGCGGCGGACCAGATCGCCCTACTTCCACGAGGCGCGCCGCCGATGGCCTGGGGACCGTAGTAGCTAACAGACAGGCCGCCATCGACCCGAAGTCCAGGGGCAGCCCGTTCCGGACGGCAGGAGGTCCGGAACGGGAGTGGGTCAGGTCGAGCTATTTGCCTGCCGCGTCTCCTGTGATTGACAGGGTTGAAAGTTGGGGTTGGGGCCTGGGACTTAGGCTCCTCTCCGGGGGGACTCGGGGTCCCGACCTCGGTAGCTCGGTAGTCGTCGTGGTCGTACCGACGGCGGATGTAGGTGAAAACAAAGAGGGCTGCTGAAGGAGACAAACAGATCGGGAAGGACAGGACAGGAAAGGCGTGTGAGTGAGACAGGAGAAGAAGCATTGGAAATACTTTACGACCTACACTACTTAGGGAATGTCGGCAAGAGAGTAAATAGTGCGAGGCCGAAACAAAGGCAGGGAGAGCAACGCAGAGAGAGAGAGGGAGGGAGAGAGGGGGGTTGGTTGAGAGTCCAAGGAAGCATTGGAATGAAGCGACAAGTGTAAAGGTAGGGTTTGCCGGTAGCACAAAAAGGGGCTCCGTCTTGATTTGCGTCAATACAATGGGAGATGATGAGGCCAAAGGCGGAGAAGTAACCAAGAGAGAGGGAGAAAGGGAGGTATATAACAAATGAGGCATTTGGGATATTTCGAATAGAAACTAATTTACTTGCTTGGCAGAGAGATCATTATGGTGCGGTTGCGGTTAGCTAGAAGTGGATTAGGAATCGAGCGATGTGAAAAGAGCAACTCAAGAGCAACGGTATTTGGAAGATATTTGGCCACAATGTAAAAACTAAGGCTATTTTATTAATCACAGAACGGATAGCGGCCGGCAACCAATAGTAACATATAATTAAGTTATTAATCATTTCTAATTAAGTCGAATTATTTCTAATTAAGTCGACACAATCTGTGTACGAGTTCAAAGGCGTAGACTCTCTGTGTACGTTGCGGTACGACATACAAGTCGTTTTTCATTTGCCCTTATTACGAGTAGACAGTTGGTGTCAACGTGAACGTGCAACGCAACGCCACCCATCTGTCAATCTCGATATATATACGTTTTTTGGACGAGGCGTTCTATCTATTTTCTCGCTATATATATATATATATATATATATATACACATATATATATATATATAAGGGAGAGAGCGTAAGGTTTGCAGTGTGACTCTGTTAGCTAGATAGTTACCAGACAAGTTAGCAATTTAACAAAGTGTTGTAGGGGCGAGTGGGCGTATTGGGCGCCGCCACTGACTGCGAAGTGTGGCTGGCGCCAGTTGTCTGCCCAGCAACGTCAAGCAGCGCTGTGTGTTTCTATGTTTGTATGAAAATGTGTGCAGTGTGTGTGTGTTAGCCCCTACGTCGACGTGAGGGGTTTCCGTGTGTTAGTGACGAACGCTTGACCTGGCTGCGCTCGAAGGAGCAGCAGGAGGAGGAAAAGGAGGGGGAGAGCACTCTTTCAGTTGTCGAGAACCCCCGAACCACGGCTGTTAGCCAAGGGCGGGGCGGACAGTGCTCGCTGCACCCCTCCGCCTTCCCGTTGTAATAGTGCCATAGTTTTGTGTGTTTGTCTGTGCGTGTGTGTGTGTGTGTTTGTGCTTGGTGGCTATTTGGTGTGTTTGTGTGTCTATGGGAGACGCTTATGTTATCTGTATACGGGGGTATGGTAATCGGCTGACCCCAAGGATCCCAACGAAGTGTCCCTACATAGTTCCTAGCGGCGGCGGCGACGCGGACCTAGAGGGCGAAACAACGGGTCAGTCGACGACACGCATCGACACCGCCGAGAAGGGACTGTGTAAGAGGAGAGTGTGAGAGAAAGAGAGCGAACGTCGTCAGACTTGAAGGCGCCAGTCTATTGCCCTACTGCTCCAGAACTTACCATAGAAGAGCTGCAGCAGGGCTAGCCAAAGGACGGCCGGCGCTGCGGTGGCGCCTCGATGTCTGTCGCTAGATAGCTGATGTCTGTCGCGCCCGTACCCCCAAGGGGTGGTGACTCCCCCCTGGGGGTTCATTGGGTGGGAGCGCAAGGCGACGTTTCCTGCCTCCCTGCCCCCTGTTCCTTCGCTCGCGTAGCATCTGTCCTTGAGGCAAGCTCTCGCCTAGCGTCGCAGGTCTTGGGCCCGAGGTCTTGAAGGCTTGAAGCTAGGCTTCTTCTTTCGTCGTCTAGTTAGCGGCGGCAGTCGCAAGTACAGACACTCACACCAGAGAGCGAAATACGATGAAAGACAGAAAAAAACGTGCCCCTGTTGTTGTTGTCGTCCTCGTCGTTGACTATGTGGTGGCAAAACGTCTTTGAAGCGTACGTTGTCGCCCGACCAGACAGTCAGCCGACCTCTAAGAGATGCACAGTTCGGAAGCAGCTCTGTAGACAAGTGCACTTGCTGACAAACAGACATAGGTGACTTTGCGCAGAAGACTGCGTAGTTTTGCGCTTGTTTTGTTTATTTAGGTCGTTTCAGATAGATCTGGGAAGAACACTGACTGCGTGGGGAACGAGGTGAAAGGCGCAAACGACGCGGTTTAATGGGAGTGCGTGAGAGTCGCTGAGAGCGTTCTCGGTCCGAAAGTCATGGTATATCGGCATCGGTAGGCAAACAGCGAAGGTCAACAGTCATTAATTTATTATTTGTATGATGTTTCAATACCCCGAACGTATGGGAAGGGGGGGGGGGGAGGAGTATACTGAAGGCGCGGACGACGACGCTGAACAACGAGATGGGCTCCATGCAATAAAATACCTTGTAGCCTATATGTCACGCCTCGTATCCGTGCTTTTTGAACATTATACTCGTATATGCGCGTAGAAGGCTAGTCCGCGATAGTAGTGATTGTCATTTACCGGGTTCGATCCCCGTTTGTTAAGTCTTTTTTACACGGGAGGTTTCGGAAGTGCTTGATGCACGTGTGTTATTGGCTAGCCACACTAGCAACAGCTAGTGTGGCTCTCATGGGCCACCAAACCCGTATTCTTACCCATTACTCATAGGTTCGGCATTGCACGTCATTACCCTATTACAAAATGATATAAACTCGTAAACAAAGTTTGTCTTCACAACGGTACGGGATGTTGTACTTGTGGACGTACATATATTTGCGACGTCTGGGCAGAGTGAAGAGAGAAAGGATTTTTCGTCGAAGGTCGTTTCGACGGTACGTCGTTTCACATAGAGCCAACTTGCTTATGTGTAGATGTAGACAAGCTAGTATTTATTCGTGTATTCCTCTCTCCGAGGGTGGCATGCCGAGAGCAGCCGACAACTGTGTAAGTAACAATGTTACATTACTCAAGATGAGTAAAATTAATTTGGTGTTGAATAGTTTCTGTTCACGTGTATTTTTTATTTTCCCCTTTTGTTCCTTTGGGCTGTTCTG
>QVRM01002033.1:0-87500 GCA_003439945.1 Dermanyssus gallinae | reverse complement strand
TCGCCGATCGACGCCGAACGAAGAAAGGGAAACGGCCCACCTCGTGACTGACCCACACGATCGTGTCCCGCGACCAGCGCCGCTATCCTATAGTAAATAGGCAGCGGCCACGGCTTCCGTTGCTCGGATCGTCTAAGCGACAACGCGACGGACGACGACGCGACTCGACCCTCTGGCGTCCGCCGCTGAATATAGTGAATTAGAAAGAGAGAACTGAGAAGCCAATATAGTGAGAACGAGAGGAAAAGAGCTGTTTTGACGGCATGATCCTACGCTCTATCGTTACCGCCGCTGCCTGCCATGGAACAGCACTTATCAGTTTCGTTGTTCAGGGGTTGTTCTCCCTTGCTAGAGTTTTCCCCAGTTCTCCACTGCCCCCACGCCCCCCCCCCCGCCCCGCCTCTCCCTGTCTCCTGAGGCAGGTTTGGCAGTCTGCCTCAGGCATTCCTTTGCTGACACGTTTCCTTCTCCTTTCTTCTATCTTCGTCTCTCTTTCTATATCTTTTTATTCACTTTTCTATCTCCGCCTGACTTTCTCGTTGCCTCGCATGCTTACCTGCCGCTTTTTGTAATAAACCTACCTTTAGAGGGCCTACCCCGGAACCACACATGGAACAGGAACCACACGAGGAACAATTTATCGTCGTCCTAGGGTGGGCTATTACGCGTAGTGTCAGGGATAGACAGATCCGCGACTCACGGCATCAAAGTCGTCGTCGTCGTCGTCGCCTCCGCCACATGCCGTCTTCACTAATGTCCTTCCGACATCGATATGTGTTAGGGTAGACGAATTACATAAGGATTCAGCATCTGGTTACGAAAAATACCACATGCTACTGATTAATCCGTGTCGTATAAACTTAACTAGGAAACTAACCATATATATTTATATATATTTATTTATATATATATATATATATATATATATATATATATAATGGAGGTTAGTTTTCGACAACAACAAGTTGTTATGAAATGTATTTGTTTTGTCCTTCTTTAATTAACCGTGCATATTTTCCCACTCGTTTTCTGGCGTGCGCTCTATCTCTGTCTCTTTAGCATCAGCAGCCAGGAGACAAAAGCGTTTTTGTTTGTTCTGGACGCGACAGTGTCTGACAGCTTTTCAGCACAATGAGCTTCGTCAAAAGCTGATGTCTTCATGGAGCGAGCGTTGTTTATTTAGTCGATGAGTTCGTGTTGCTTGTATCGATATTAAAAATTATTGTGATGATGTTGCTGCTGCTTGACACTCGAAGACATCGAATTTGGGTCAGGTGATGACGACTATTTCGCCATCATTATCATCATTTTTTAGTTGTTCCTTAAGGCGAATGTTGTTTTTTTCTTCATTACGTGACTGAGTTTTAGCCCACTTAGGCATTCACCTTGGGTAAATCGGTAACCATAAATACCAAATTAAGCGTGGCCGGTCGGGGTCTCGAACCCAGGCCTCGCGAACGCGAGGCGATGGCTTAGCCATTAAGCCATCTTGCTTGGTCATCTAAAGCTGGATTTTGCACGGGGGCCGAGCGTATTGTACGACATTCTTTGGCGTCTCTGTGTGTAACACTGGAGGAACGAAGACCGGTGCTTCTTTTATGAAGGGCCGCATAAACGCACGAGATCCGAGGCGTCCCTAGTGAGGTTGCGACGTAGCAAGTTTGTTCCTGTACGGCCGCGTTGACAGTGCTCAATATGCTTGTCGCATTCAAGTGCACAGACGACGTGGGTGGGCGACTTGTTTACGCCTGCTAGGTACCCAAGGGAGCTTTCCGTCACCTGACGTTCCCAAACGTAGATAAGTCAGGCTTGTCTGGGCGCCTGGCTTTACCTACTTATGTATATATATATATATATATATATATATAGACATACTTGAGGTTGTACATTCGAGCACGCACTAGTTTGCAAACCGCAACAGTTTATATACATACGCGTGTATGTATATGAACTGTTGCTGTTTTCGTCGTCTTCGTCGTCGCCGCCGCCGCCGCCAAGTTATAAATTTAACTAAATCTTTCATTAGAGGTTTAATATCATACATGATCTAAAAGGTCATTACATAGGTTTTTCATCTAATGCATTTTTGTCTTTAAAAAAATTAGCACAGTTTAATTATTTGATATTTTGAATAGAAATAGATATGCATCTATAATTTGGACGATACATTTCAGAACATTGTTTAAAATGACAAATTGTTTGGAACGCTTGGAAAAATTAAAGCTTGATTGAGGCGTCCTGTGGGCCGTCCCCGGCCTAGTTTAAAGCAACCACCGGGTTTAAAGCAACCACTTATATGAGAGATTTAGTTGCTTGGTTACTTATGCATAATAAGCTTAAGCTAAATCTGTAAACTAATGCGCACGTGGCGCGCCGAGCAACGAGTCACTAGCAACTCGGTCTGGTGGTTTATGGTAGAGTCACCGTTGTAGATCTTCCTTACTGCGCGAGGTCGAATATTATGATCGGAGACTACTGTACTGCACGCGTATTGTGCGACGCGCCATGTTGCACAATTGATGCAGCACAGGCAGCACAGCATAAGTCGTCAGACAGTGCTACGCAAACACGAATATTAGTTAGTTTACAACAACTAGTAGTTATAAATATATAAATATATATATATATATATATATATATATATATATACATAGGTGCTTCTTGTCGATGCTTAACGGTTTAACTGGCATCGGCGCGAATATAACATCGTCATCGGCGATGTCCCCTTCTCGAATTTGCCCATCGTGACAGCCGGTTGACGCAATTTGTTCTTTGTTCTGACAGCGAAATAACGAACGCACGGTCTCTCTGTGTGTGCGTGTGTTATGGGTGCCTATGCGCGGTCGTGATCAATATGCGTATCGTGTGTGTTGTTTATCTCGATTGTTGTCATCCACATAATCGATACGAATATTTCTCGTTGTTCGCATCCTGCTCCTGCCCCAGTTCTGCTACTTGATCATATGCAGGATGTGTATGCGCGCGCATATTGATGTGTATATATATATGTATATATATATATGAATACTTTCTACAATATTGATACAATCTGCAAATTTTAGGAACTGTCTGAATTTTAACGTAAGCACTGATAACGCTGGGATGGAACTCGACTGGTATCAAAGCCGTCGGTCGGTCATCTCTAATGCACCGGTACGTCAACGGTGTAGTTCACTCTCTCTCCCTATCTCTCTCTCTATATATATATATTTATATATACATTTATATATAAGAGACAAGATATATACATATATCTTGTTTTTTGTGTGCCCAAAAACAAGGCATTGCCTATTTTTAGTGATTTACTGCTAATTGGCAGTAGTTGGGCCAATAATACGAGTTGAGCTTCTCGTAGGCCATCAACAACAACAATTTGCCTGGGAGGGCCGCGGCCCTCCCAGGCAAATTGTTGTTGTTGATGTTGTCGTCGTCGTCGTTGATGTTGTTAATGCCGTTGTTGTTGGTGTCGTTGTTGTTGTCCTTGTCGTTGTTTATTTTTGCTAGACTGGCAACACTTGTCGAGGGTGGAGCAGTTATCTACTGCGTCCCCCGTCTACTGCGACGCCACCGCCGCCACCGATGCTGTTGTCTGAATCAGAACGGTCTGCTCTGCCCCCTGTCTCTCTTCTCTCGCTGTCTATCGTTAATCTTCATTGTCGGAATTCATCCGCAGCATCGATACCTTATCCTTGACCTCGTGCCTCTCGCTCTGCTCCCTGCTTAGCCCTGCGTTCCTTTCAAATGCTCTATTCCCTATGTGTCATCTGGTCTATTATACTATCTATTCCTTTCTCTCTTTTACTTGATTCCCCTTCACCAGATAGACGACTTCATCGTCACCAGTGTCGGCGTCGGCGATCAAAAAGTCTTCTTTCTCTCACTGTCCGCGTTTTCTTTCCAATATCTCTATCTCTCTCTCCTGCTCCCTCTTCCAACCAATTGGTGCATCCGCAATAATGTAAGTACTGTGGTATCGTTGTTATCGTTTTTGTTCGACGTCGTTTTTGTGATTGCTGTTGTCTACTACATTGTTGCGTTGCGTTGCTTTTGGTATACATCTTTATTCCCCTGTTTTTATGTGACTATTTGCCGTCTTGCTCCCGTTTCCATCCTCCCCCGCCTTCATCCTCCCCAATGTGTCGTTGGCCGATGCGCACACACACACACACAGTAGCATACACAGACACTCAGTCACGTCGGGTACAAATTAGTACAAATCAGAGGCCTGTGCATTTGCTACCGCTGCCGCTGGGCGTGTTTTTCTCGCCAGCCAACCGTTTGCTGCTCTCGACGACGACACGATATATGTATATTATCGAGTGAGCATGGAGCCCTTGCGATGAGACGATTTGATGTCATGCATGATGCATCAGCGCATGAGACTTTTTGTTTGTTTGTCACATGACTTTTTTCCTTCCGAAGACTTGTTCGTCACGTAACCCAGTAATTTCTAATAAAAAAACGACACTGTCCGCCCTATTGCTGCTGTTGCCGCAGCTGCTGGGAGAAACGTCTCAATACGAAGTTGGTCAGCGCTGAGCAGAGCAGGCTCGGCTGAGACAAAGTGAAACCACCAATTCTTCGACGGTGGAAAAACGTCGGAGACCGCATGCGTATCGATGGAGACACTGAGAGACTGAGTCAGTTCGGCTGACACTGACTTGGCTTTGTCGGTAGCGGTCAACGCGTTTGCTGTTTGCTGCTGCTGCTTCTGATACAGACAAGATAAGGATCTGTTGGCTTATTTTTGATGTGTTTAATATAGACTTAGATATTTATTTTTTGTATATTACATTATGTTTGTGGGACACATATTACATAGTATTAACTAAGCCAGTGTGCCTAGCGGGGTCTGTTGGTTAACAGTGACTGACAGCGAAAGAGCTGGCCCGACACCAAGATGTGATCCGGCTCGACGACGCAGATGCGCAGGTTAATGGCTCTGTTATTGTTGTCGTTGCCGAAATTGTTATTGAGCGGTGTTGGGGCAATGCATCGTCCTCGAGACAGAGGACGATGCAGAAGTTCTCGAGAGAGAAGAAGGGAAACAAAAATTACTCTTGACGCATTTTTCGATAGGATGGGGTCAGGGAAGTGGGCAACCGATGGTGGTGACGAACTGGCCAGCTCAGCGTGCAGGGCCAACTAGAGGGTGGTTGTAGTAGTCTCATAGGCTGATTGTGGGCGGTTGATTAATGTTGTTGTGGTACACAAGAATTGGTGGAAGTCACGCGACGCAGTCTGTTTGCGGTTAACCGCCGCTTTATGGTTAATGGCTGGATCTGCGGTTACGGTTGTGGTTGGTGGTGGCAGTGGCATAGGCGTTCGAAGAAATTATGTCAGCGAAAGACACAGTGGTTCTGCGGTTAGGCCGACCGCCAAGAACTAAAACCACAACCACAAGGCAACAACAACAAAAACAATAAAAGCTAGAACAAATACCACAAAAAGAAGCAAGGCCAGCAGCAACACTAGCAAGGCGTGAACTGAATAGTCAACACCATTGGAGTGGACGCTCAGAACACTCCAGCGACGACGGCGATAGCGGCAGTACCAATTACCAGTAGTACCAAATAATAGCTCTTATAGCTTTAATGCAAGAAGATGCTGTAGGCTGTCGTTACGATGTCTGTCGCTTGTAGACTCGGCTGTTTAAGTTTTCGGCCGATTATAGCGACATGTACGTTATGTTTTTTTATGTACGAAGCTAACAATCGCCCACGTGTTGTTCACTACTAACCTTTAGTCGTTGTTGGCGAATAGGCCACTGTGTGTTTCCTGTTGTAGTTTTTTGTCCGATGCTGATCGCAATGAATGTGCGGTGATGGCCGCCGCCATGGTCCAGTGTTGACGCGAGCGGTGGCAGTGGGCAACGTATGTAGAATTGTGTGTCGGACTGGAGATTCGCCATCGAAAGTCAATCTATAAAAGATCCTCGTTAGATTCTACCGAGTCTTCGTCAGCGCGAGGGACAGCAAGACGACAACAACAATAACAACAACAACAACAACAACAACAACAACAACAACAACAATAACAACAACAACAACAACAACAACAACAACAACAACAACAACAACAACAACAACAACAACAACAACAACAACAACACAACAACAACAACAACAACAACAACAACAACAACAACAACAACAACAACAACAACAACAACAACAACTACTACTACTACTACTACTACTACTACTACTAAAGTAAAGTTTTCGGGCTGACCCTCAGCCAAGATTTAACGTCCACGGAACTGTTTTTCACATTGCTTTATAGACGGACCCCCATAAATACAAATGTGCAACGGTGGGGCTCGAACCCGCGCACCTATGTGTCTCCTCCGGTTGCGAGCCGCAGACTTAAGCCACCACGCCACCGGGCTCGACACTACTACTACTACTACTACTACTACTACTGCAGTGCTTTTCGCACTGCTTCATAGACGGACCCCCATAAATCCAAATGTGCAACGGCGAGGCTCGACCGCCTGCCCACCTATGTGTCTCCTCCGGTCGCGAGGTGCAGGCGAATGCACCACGCCACCAGACTCGACAATACTGCAGTTAGTTGCCTGTTATCGCGTTGTTGTTGTCGATTGTTGTTTTTTTCGTCAATTATTGTTTTTTGTCGGTTGTTGTTGTTGTTGTTGTTGTTGTTGTTAACACTGTCATTTCAACCTACATCACCGACTCAGGGCCTCTCCCCGCTGTCGCCTTGAGACTGTTGTGGCTGTGTTGTTGTTGCTGACGGATGGTATCATCAACGGATGTCTCGTCAATGGAGCCAGTGAACGAACTATATCGCAGCCACAAAGATGAATGGTTGGTGGGTCACGGGCCAGTCGGTGGAAATACGGAGACCGATAATAATGGAGCAGCTTGTGCAATGCCGCTGCTGAGTGTAGCCACCCGTCGGCTTGCCAACGGTAGACCTCACGCACGTAGACATAGCCATAGGTACATACGTTTGTACGAACATATGGATATATGTAGGCAGGCATGAACAAATGGGCTCACCAACACATAAAAGCAGCGCCCTACCGGCCCCGGATTGGGCTTAGCCTAGGCTGACTGACTGGTTCATTGGCGGCGAAGGCCGAAGAAGAACTAGAAGGAATAGAGATAAAGATAATGGCCGGCCAGGACGACACAATACAGGACTTCCAGCGATTAAGCTTCCCGCAGCTGCCAAGGACGTCAAGGCTTTTCCTCTTCCACTTCTTGTGCCCACTCCTACTACCAGTCGTGGTCGAGCAGGGTACTAGAACATGCCGCTCAAGGAACTAGAGACAGCAGGAACATTGCTACGGGGCTATTCCACTTTTTCGTGGAACCCAGGACCGACAGGGCAGTAGCTCTACCCTAGAAGAAGAAGATAACTACTCGGGCAGAACTGCTGCGGCTGCTGCTAGTGTTAGGAATATTAATAAAACTATCCATAGAACTACGTATGTTATCATTGCCATCGCGAATAGGCATCGCGACAGTCGCAGAAGCTCGTTCTCAGAACAATCGCAATGATTCAACAAAAGACGGCTGTCTTTTCAGCGCCAAATATAGAACGCTTGCCGCTGCTGTTGCTGCTGCTGCAATTTCCAGCATTGTCATCTCGCGCTGCGCACGTTAAACGTGTAACATACAGCTATCGTTTCGTTTTACTCTCGTCTTCTTTCAAGAGTTTAGAATTTCCCTATATACATATATATATATATATATATATATATATATATATACGTAAATACACATGTCACCCTCTCCCCTCCCCAATATCAGGAGAATTTACAGGGACTGCATAAGCGGAAATGTTGAGCTATCTAGGATTCTGCAACAGCCTGTATATGCATATATACGTTTTATTACCATAGTTGATAACTGACCAGTTGCCTTATTCAGAGAATACGATTGATAGCGGGCACATAGGCGAGTACTGCGTTAGTACGCAATTCCGACGGTTGTCTAGCTAGTAGACACTCTCGCACAGGACTCGTACGATGAGCATTATTCTCATCTTTATTGATTACGTATATACATCTATGTGCGTTCATATTAAGCTCGTCTACACTGAGACAAATCAGTATATATTTATATATATATATATATATATATATATATATATATATATATATATATATATATATATATATACAGAAGTTTCATTGCCGAGCTGTGAAGCGGGCCACTCACAGAGATTTGGTTGTTTTGTGGTTGACGAGCCGTTGTGTCTTAACACATTATTGATATATCGGTTGTCGATATAGGTGTTAATCAAAACTAGCACTGAGATTATTTGCCATCACCGATAAACAGGTCAATTGTAAAGGACGATGAAAACGTTTATCTCAAGCACAACTCAATTAAGAACAACGCGCCGATTGACATAAACGCTTTCAAGAAAGAATGAAAGAAAACTCGAAGAAAAGCAGCAGCAGGGTAACAACAAAAACACAAGCCATAAGTATGTCCAAAGTTTGAAGTCCTGCACTGTTTTCTTTACGTCGTCGTTTTTTGTCGCAATTTACAGGCATTGCTTAGGCGGTCCGTAGACGTAATACTTACATGGCGACTGACTCACAGTGGTTACCGTTATTACTTTTATTAATACTCTTGAATCATAGACTTACTAATGTTCTATACAAATGTCACTAATTGCAGCCCTTCGATTATCAATAATCTTATCATTTCACCAACAGCAGCAATGCCGATTACAGTGTTTGCTTGACTTGGTCTGGGAGATTCGGTATTGATTGGGTAGACATTTGTTTACAGATGTTCGTTCTAAATAGTACTGGCCCTGTAAACAGCCACCATTCGACGATAAATATCGGCATTACATTCACTTTCTGCCACTAAAGATTGTACTACTACTACTACTACTACTACGTGTTATTCCGTTCCGGATGCATCCATCTTTGCCACGCGTTAAATCCATTTTAAATGCTCTCACACACGAACAATTGAATCGGCAATATGTGAACTGCGATACACCCCTCGAACGATCAGTTCCAACTCTGACTGATGCGCTCCGGTCGCTCCTTTCACTTACGAAGCTTATATATATATATATATACATATATTTGTATATCTATATATATATATATATATATATATATATATATATATATACAAACATGTTGATGACAATGGCAGAATGATTGTATATTCTGTCCTGGCGTGATGTTCATTTACTTAACCTAAACCACTTTACTTCACTCGTTGTAACAGGAGCGTAGGACCGCGCTAGTTGTTTATTTTAGTGTCCGATCATGAACGTAGTAGTTGCTATAACCGACTTTAAACGCATAAGCCAATACTCGGCGCAATTGCACCTCGTTATGGCCACAATTTATGTCATACTCTTGTCGAAAACCTACTTTGCGGATGTGTTTTTATTTGCTTTTACACTATGCTAAGCTGTAACATATGATGATCAATTTCTGCATTAGCATAATATGTGTATTTGTATTTAAAGCTGTCATTGTTTAGTTAAAATCTATATACGTGTACATGTATGGCAGTTAGTTGTTTGCCGAATTCTAATTTGCTTACTGTAAACCGCCTGAGGTGTTACATATAGTGCTGCGTATATATATATATATATATATATATATATATATATATATATATATATATATATAGCATATACATATATACGTAGCACTATGTATATATATAGCATATACACATATACGTAGCACTATGTATATATATATATATGCGCGTTTTTCTTTGTAACGTTTGAATTGTTAACAACGGCAATAAAAGGCTAACTGTATTAGCAGCATCAGCAGGGGCACTGCTGTAATTGCAGTCGTACTCGTCGTAGTAGTAGTAGTAGTAGTCGTGGGTAGTGGTGGTGGTGGAGTATCGGCGTGTTGGCTGCCGTGGGGTGTAACCCCATGAGGCAGTTAGGCACGCAGACAGGAGTACACAATGGTGGCGTACCACGAATAGGTAGAGGCTTGCCGCGGCCAGCACGTGACATGGATCCTTCACCTCCGCGCCCCCCCCGCTCGCCCCGCCGGCCTCCGTTGGCAGGCGCGATCTCCATCGGCACGCACGCACGTCTCAGAGCGTTATTGGAGCGCGGACTCCTCTTTCGTGCTGTGGCAGTTCGGATCTCTCTCGTTCAACTCGCTCGCCCTTTTGGAGGCGCGATTTCGTGAGGCTCCTGCTGCTGCTGTTACTGTTGCTGCCGTGTGTTCATTCGATCGGTGATTCAGGACGAAGGGGGAGGGGTGTACACAGTGTATAATACCCAGGCGAATATGTGTACATGTCGGGATTGTATTCTCCGTATGCCTGCACTAAGGGCCGGCGGAGCGTGTTACAGCAGGGCGTGTTACAGCAACAACAACAGCAGCAGCAGCAGCAACAACAACAACAACAACAACAATAGCAACAACAAGGCAACTGCCTTCGATTTCGTATGGAGTAGCCAACATTCGTTCGAGTTGTTGTCGTAGTAGGAGTCGTAGTGGTGGTAATGCGTTTGTCTTCCTATGACGTCGTTGGAGCAATGGGGAACTTGTTGCTGTTATTGTTGTTTATGTTATTGTTGTTGTTGATGTTGTTGTTATCGTGGCCGGGGGCGTTCGACCCGTCCCATTGGTCGTATGGGGCAAGTTGCGGCAAAATGTATGCTCTGCGTGCCGTGGTGGCCTATGCACGAGCGAGGGACTGAAGAAAGGTAGGTGAATTGCATGCGGACAATGTGGATCGTTCTGCTGACCGTTGTGGTCTATGGAATGTTGCAACAGTGATCGAGGAAGAATCGCTTTGTGTCACGTGCACTCGATGCTGGCGGTTAGGCGTGTTCATGGAGCGCGGGGTACAGTGGGGGGGGGGGGGGGGGGTGGTATAACGACGGCTATAGCGACGACGGTTTCTTCAGGCGAGCGCAGACTACTAGGCAGACCAGAGCAGCTTACACTAAGTAGACCAGATCAGAACACAGCAGAGTAGCGACCCAAAGATCCATCGACCTGAGATCTATGACCTCCCGCCCACCGGGGGTGAGGAGCGAATCAGTCAGTATTCAGTCGTCATCGGCGGGAAGGGAGACTCTGGGGGCACGCTAGAGTCACTTACTACGCAGCTGGGCTGTGGTGGGAGACGGGACAGCGACCAGCTAAGAGGGTAGTTGTGGTCTGGGCCCACTCGGCCGGTAAGTCGAATGAGATCGTCGTTGACGTCATGAATTCGCCTTCACAGGCACCCGTTGACGGCGGGCGGTACGCTGTCCAAGTGCCGATAACTGACCACTGGTCTGTTCTTATACTTTACACGCAAAGCGGAAAGCGTGGGTCTCGATGCTGTTGTTGTTGTTGGCATAAAGCCCACTAAAAACCTCTCACCTAAAGACCGCCTCAGGACGAGGCGAGATGCTGTTACCGTTCCTTAATACTACTTCAATCCTTACATATTGTTTAGGGTTGCGTGGTTCTATACCAGGTTTTTTTATCATTGATAATGATCGTGTCGAGGTCCTTAATAACTTTAACACTACTGCCACAAAATGCCGAAAACAACAACAATAATTACAATGACGAGACCGATTTTGACGTCCTAATAGCCACCACAGAAGCGTGCGATTATTTAGTCGATGTATACATAGACACGCTGTGCGTATATATATATATATATATATATATATAGGGATCTAACCTCGTGGGTTTCCCCGCTGTTGACGAAATGTGCATGCAGAGTTGGGGTAAGCAGTCTCTAGGTGGCCTGTCTGGCCACACTTCGGACACGATCTCGGCAATGAGCACTCTTTGCAAGGTGACCCACTCTGGCAATTAAAGCATTTAACCGAGTGGTCAGGCTCCAAAACGACCGTGTGTAACATGTATGTCAAAAGTACTGTGGTAGACGATCAAAGGTGAGCATGAGCCTATTCAGGGACCTCTTCCTTCCGTGTTCATTCGCCGAGACTTCAGCGTTGTTTATACTCCTTGAATAGACATCCAGACACACGCACTGGCACACTTAGTGGAGTCAGCTGTGCAGGCGAGCTAGCCCACAGTCTAGAGATCACCAAGGCTGCTGGAGACAGTTTTTTGCCAGACGGAGGGCTCGTGGGCTCACACATATATATATATATATATATATATATATATATATATATATATATATCCTCAACTTTGTAACTTGTTTATGTGTTCGCGGGAATTGAACCTGCAGCTTCTAGTGCCAGAGTCATCGGCCACCTCCTCGACTCCGTCCCGTCTGTTTGTCACGGTTACCGCTCTTAAACTCTTGTGTGGTTGAGTGACATCAAGGTGGGAGCGTTACGTTCTTGTAAGCTGATACAAACATCACGCCAGCATAATCTGCCTGATTCATCAATGACGATGACAACAACAACAACGTCGCCGGACGTCACGAGCGGCAACCACGATCCGTCTCCTATCGCAGACATGAAACCGTTGGGAGGCGTTCCAAAATCCCGCAGCCGGTCAAGGGGCCAAGGTGGCGGCAAAAGTGTCAACAACAAGTGGGAAGGAGGCTAGCAGAAAGCAGCCGCAACGGACAGCTAGTGCAGGAGATGGCGCCGGCAGCGAAAGCGGCGTCTGTCCAAAGGCAAGCCACCAGCCCGCCGCAACGGGAGAAACCGTCGAACACGAGAGCGACAGGCGAGGTCGGCGTAGAACTTTATTGAAACTCTCTGGTGCTGCTTCTGGCGCCACTGATGAGAGCGTTAAAAGGGAAGCAATGGCGAGCGGGGCCACTGGTAACTCCGGAGAGACGTACGAAGAGGAAAGCACAGGTGGTTGGAGTGTCGTTTGTGCGGGTGGCAAAGTGATCAAGAAGGAGGTAACACTATAATAAATAACCGATTTCAGGTGAAATGTGTTTGCTACTGATAACTCTTTCTGGCGACAAATTTTAACGCTGTTTGCGCCGACGTTGCTAGACAGACTTAAATCAAAAGTTGAGAAACCTTGTTTCGCACCGCCTGATGGACGTGTTATTGTGGCCGAGAAAGATCGAGTAGAGGCCCTGATGGTCTCAAGCCCAGGCACCTAAAATATCTTATTGGAAAGGGTAATCAGATCTGCCTTCACCTCCTTGCCCTGACGGACTTCTGCAACCTTGTTGTGAACGACCGCCTACCAGGGTTCGGCCTCAGTAACTTCTATGGAGCCAACCTCATAGCTTTAAAGAAGAAAGATGGCGGTTTCCGCCCGATAGCAGTCGGGAGCACTGCGGCGGCTAGCGTGCAAGGTGCTAATCCGCTAATTGCTCCCGTTTCAACTGGGCTGTGGAAAACGTCCGTTTCACTCGTCACGCTCATGGCGAGTAAGAAGGGCGTTACCTCTTCTCTCAGGGAGGTAATGAACTTGTCATATTCTGTACGCCCATATCTTGAGATGATTTCTCCTCATCATCTTCATGATCCGTATCTGATACTTTATCGGGTAGTTGCAGTGGGGTTTCTTTCGTTTGGCTCGCTCAGCGAAAACATTCGTTAAATCAGGCCAGTGTAGCAAGCTTCAAAAAATAGGGGGTTCCTTAATATATATATATATATATATATATATATATATATATATATATATATATATACGCAAATGGTTAGCCGCCTATATCATTGAACTGTAATCGTGATAGCTTAGCTTGTGCTAACAGCTGGACTACTACGGGGCTAGGTGAGATACATTTGCGGACCTAGAGCACATACATGGATACATGTATAATAAATTGAGGGGATCGATATATCATAATAGTCATCGTCATCATCATCATCATCACAATCATAATCATTCTATTCGTTAGTGGTCCTACGGTCGTGTTGTGGAGCTTCGCCAGTGACGATGAGTGTATGAGATGATGGCCATTGGTGATGGCGATGGTGGCGGCCGGAGTCTTGTCGTCAAGACTGGTTGCCCACGACGAAACGTCGCACGGCTAGCTGTATAGGGAGAAACGAAAGCCAACGGTCAATGCAGATTACCTGTGGCGCGCGTAATCCGCAGACGGGGTTCGTTCCATCGAGCGGCTTGATGTCTGCTAGACGGAGATCTGCACGGAGGAATAGGGAGAGTGGGGAAGAAATCTCTCTCCTCTCTTTCTCTTTCCATATATATATATATATATATATATGTGTATTTCTCTTCCTCTGTACCTTTCTCCATAATGTATTTGCATATATACACGACGAAAGAGACAGACGTAGCTGGCAGTTGTGCTATGATGATCGATGTTTTGCAGATAGATCAGCATACAACGGCTCTGCGTCGGCAACACCAGCAGAGCCAGATGTACCGTCTCTGTCGGGGCGCTGACTAGAGAGAACCAGTAAGTAACATAAGAGAGACGTCGTTGTTTTAGTACCGCCCGTTAATACCAAATTGATATCGACAACGACGGCGGTACTGATCCGTCAACCTTGCAGAGAGCAGCAATCGAACGAGAGTAGAGAAGTATTGAGCTTACTGCCCACGTGTGCCGCCGCGTAAGCTATGATGCACATCGTGTGTCGAACGGACTACGGTCGGAAGTCGGCTGTCGATTCAATACGCTCGCCTGTACACATTTTATACATATGTACGTTTGTTTTTACGTACATTAACCAGTTAGTGTATATATATTACATTTATTTTATTTATATATATATATATATATATATGTTTAGTGTGTCGAGTTGCAGAAAGCATGTCGTTAGCACTAACGACAGTGATGAACATCTGAAGTTAACGAATAATAGTAATTACGCAGGTGCGCCGACGCCAAGATAGCGAATGAGAGACAACTGTGTACCGTCCTTTATTCTGAGAGGGAGGCAACAAGAAATAAGGGGAGAGAATACTGACACCAGCAGTGCCACTCTCAGTATTACCATTGACACAATTGACAACGCTAGCAAAGCAGCAACGATAAAGGCGCTATTGCCCCAAAACATATTTGGTACAACAACATATTGTATTGGACGACGTGTCCCGAATGATGATGATATCAGCGGCATCCCAAGAAGCAGCACAGCTTCAGTAGGGGGGGAGTCGTCGTATGGGCATAAGAGACTGGCTGTACAAAATCTGTACAATGGTCCACCGAGGGAGGGGTGTTCTCTCATCTCGAGGTGACCGCTGTTGGACATAGCGGCGAATCTTATCATATTCTAGTAATTGCAGCCGACCCGTGTGTAGAGGGAATGCTGCATCCTTAGCAGAGGTCATTAAATAAGGATATATATATATATATATATAACGTGTGGTGCATGCCTCATGATAACGACCATTAAGCAACGGAATGCAATGCAAATGATGATCTTAGTCGAAGACGCCAGAAAATCAACGATGTCTACTCCATGGGCATGTTAAACGGTGATCGGAGAAGAATGTTGTTAGATAATGCAGATGGATACACCCGTTTATCGTCTCCCAAATATCAGCCCTCAGTGCACACTTAAATTGAAAAAGTACAGATACAAATAAGTCTATCGAAAGCTTGATATGCGTTTCGAAAAATCTGTTTTCTAGCATTTCTAGCAAAGGGCCATGGAGCTTCCCTGGCAAACCAAGCTTGGTACCTTACGACCGTCCCGAGAATGATTTATTCCACACCTTGGTCATCGCTGCTGCTTCTGGTGCTGCAGTAACGCTAATTATGCTCACAGTATTGGCTTGTAATTCGGGTCGTAAGTAGTTAGACCAGTGAAAGTGATAATAGTACGTAAGTCGTCATACATCGTAAGGCATACGTAATGGCACAAATTCAGTCGAAAAGCAGTTGACTCTCCAACTGTGCCCGGTTGACTGACTTCACCCACCATTGGCAGAGAGAAAAAGAAACGAAAGCAGAAAGTCCTCTCTTGGTTTTTCGTTGCGCTACTACGGTGGGTTGGCCAGTGTTGATGCGGTCGTTGTCGTAATTGTTTTGTTTTTCGAATTTTCCACGGTCGCTTTTACGTAGAAATGCACTATATATATAAATGTCTCGGCAGCGTTCTATATATATATAGAAAATATTGTGATGATTTATTAATAATATATATATATATATATATATATATATATATATATATATATATATATATATAACTGCCGAGACAATTGCATGCGAACTAGCTGATTTGCGTCGGCGTAGTGCCATTTAAACATGTATAGTGGTGTAGAGACGGATTCTATACACAATTCACATTAGCCGGCGTGGAAATTTTGTCGTTAGGTATACATACTTTTTATGTCCTGCTCGTCGGCTCTCTGTGCCCTGCTTTAAACACAACATAGATACGATGTTGGAACGACTCTCACGCAGCAGCCGATCGTCGTTCGTGTCGAGAAAGCTTGTTTTGTTCGTTTTTGCGTCTATTCATAGGGGCGTGTTTATGAGACGTGTTTATTCAGCGACGAAGACGACGATGAGCCATGATAGTGTAGACGAGTGTTATTTTATCGATACGATGTTGATTAAGCAATGCACAGTAATTATGCTGATGCCATTGTTACAGAGGGGCTGTATACGAACCCTCCTTGATCCAGGATATGTACGGTCCAGTCTGACATTCGTGGCAGTGTCACTTTTAGAGGAAAATCTATCTTCCATTGCCAAAAATGGCGGCGAAAACCTTTGCTGCGCTTGTGACGAATATCTTTGAATTCTAGTAGCATCTACATCGTGTTATTAATTTACATACAGTGAAAAAGTAATCACTCACCGATAAGAATTCTAAATGGTTTTACTCTAAGTTTGCTCTCTAACGTTAACATTTCTATTTCTCAAAGTGCCCAAATCGTCTTTCGTTTTCTAGCAGTACGTGTCATTCATATCCGTTTTATATGCGGCCGATGCTAGAAATGGGAATAGCCCATTTTAGTCGGGTATATACAGTCTAAGATAAGTAGAGCCATTTTGAAACGCCAATGTGCTTTATGTTGGTTATTTGATAGCCTGCCAGGCGCGCTCGTTTGAGAGATCACATTGTAGCGTTGTCCATGCGACCAATGTGGCCCTTTGTCATACGCCCTACTTGACATGAAAATCCTCTCATGGCTTTTGTCGACCTGACTGGCTCGGTCTGCCCTGCACTCAGCCCTGGATGGGTCTGCTCGTCCAGGTCAGCAGGTCAGGGAAAGGTCAGAGTAACGAAGGGAAGAACGCGCCGAACAGTGGCCTGATCCTATGCCACTGCTTGCTATTTCGCTCCTTCGTGACCCCGACAGGATCGCAGGCCTATCTCTGTAGCACGCCTTTTCCGTGGCCAGCAGTACTTCACAAATACACGGCGCACACCACTGGGTGTTTCTCTACAAACCAAATGCGTCATGCCCCCAGTTTGCTTTCGACCTCGACGATGCGTAACGATTTCCGAGTCTCCTAGTCTAAGCTAGGAGATCGTTCCGTCTCTGAGACGAATGTACCGTGTGTATGCTGGTGGATACCAATCATTGTGAAATATTCTAATTCGCTGATAGCACCAGCCCAACGTGGCGACTGGCGAAGTGACGTGAGGGCTCAGACAGACAACTTAGTATCAGCTTCATTCTAAGTTAGCCGTATCAATTAAAGCGCGGTCGTTTTGACGCGAGAACCTACCTGTCTAGTGTGTGTCACGGAAGTGAATGCAGAAGGAAGTGACTCTATGAACGCTTGACCCGGACGGCAATCCCTCATTCCACTTCTCGCTCTCTATCTCTCTCGCGGTTCCTGTCCACAGGACTCCTAGGAGTTGGGCAACCCGAGGAGCGTGAGAAACTCCACTAGGCATCGCACTGGGACATTAGCTGAACATTGTCGTTACGCCGAATGTTTCTTACGCTGTACAGGGGGCCGTCTGCTGGCCTGTGTATCGCCGCTCCACTCCGAATCGAGTCCGCGATGGTTCACGACTACACGTCGTAGTAAACGAAATTGAGTTGAGCGTAGTGTTCCATTAGCGAGCACCTACTTAAAAGGATCTTAGTGCTTGTTCGTATAGCCTAGACCGTTGCTTTAGTTCGCAGTTTATAATGGCTGTTCTTCGATGTAGCAGCAAAGACAAACCATTTACAGATGATGACGACTTAGACCGCTTCAGTTTGTCAATTCTTGTTGTCACGGACACCCTACTGTCGTTGTTAGTATTGTGACGTCGTTTTCTGTAGGTTTCTCTATAGGGCAGAATTGTGGGTTGAGTGCAGAACGCCGCACCAAAGTTTTGCCTGCTTGTAAGCGGGCCACAATGCGGTAGTTAGCTATACATATTTTGGGGGCCTTCTTTATTTACGTTTTTGTGAATACGTGTTCGTAGAAACACATGATTCGTTAGTGAAGGCAATGGCCAAGCGTCCTGGGTCGGGCCAAAGGAGGTGACCTGTTAGCGAGGGCTCTCTCATAGCTCGGTAATCTCTCAGAACAGATACCCAATGAGATTAACCAACATGCATTCGCAAACCCATTTACGGGGCGATGTAGTCGCCCGGGTGAGTCTTTAGACCAACGTATAATATTTTTGTTATTTGATTCTCGTTGGTATTTGTGGAGCGTTTATCGTTGGCTGTGCATCGACGGTATTGATCCCATTGTTGTTTCTGTTTATGTTGTTGGTGTCGTCGTCGCTGTTGGACATGGATCTGTTGCCATTGTTGTTTTATTTGTTTTCGTATCATGATTAATACGTTCACTATGTGTGACATTTTTGTTTTATTTTTATTAGTATCATGATTATTATTATATTTTATTTATATAAGTTCACTATGTTAGCACTTTGGAGTGGACAATTGTCTCCGCGCAAACGTGTGATCACGGGTTCTCTAACCCAGGGTTAGCCCAGTTCATCAATGTGCCCCGAACAGACGCTGCTTTTCCTCGTTAAATGTCGAGCGACAGCCTCTGACGCAAGAATTCGGAAGCCTTCGAGTCTCCTGTCGAAAGATTAAGGCTTTTGCCGACCTGCTGAATCAGTATCATGATTAATACGTTCACTATGTGTGAAATTATATGTATTATTTGATTAGTATCACGATTAACGCGTTCACTATGTCTGCCATTGTTACTACCCTAATCCGATTGCTATTTTGTTTTTCGGTACCTATGTTCTTGTTTTAGGTTCTTATCATTCTATTGGTGTTTCCGTTTTTGGTGTTACTGTATAGTCGCCGTTCTTGCTAGTGACGCCTCTATTGTTATTGTTACTGCTATCGTTGTTGTTATTGTTACTGCTATTGTTGTTGCTTCTGCTGCTGCTCTATTGTTGCTGTCGTCTCGGTGTTGCCTACGTTGTTGTCATGTTCTGTTGTTGATGGTCGGGCGCCTTCCTGCGGATGTGCCAAATCGCAGCGTCGTGTGAAGCGACGTAACAGTGCACCGGAAGTTATTGTTGTTGTTGTTGTTGTCGTTGTTGTTGTTGTGGTTGTTATTGTCGTTGTTGTTCTTCTGGTCTTCTGCTCGACCGGCTCACTTTGTGAAGACTCACTTAAAGCTACCCTTTCAGCTCAGCGCGAGGGAAAGAACTAAAATGACAGAGAGCGAAACGTGGCAGGGCGGGGCATTAGTGATGCCTCTCTAATGCCCTCTCTCTCTCTCTCTCTCCAGCAATTTAAGTATTTATAGTGTAAAGCCTTTTGTTTCTACCGCTTCTCTCTCTCTCTCTCTCTCTCTGGTTCTCTTTTGCCCTCTGCGTTGAGATCCTTGAACACAAGATAGAGTAGTTGTTGGATTGGGGGCTCCGACGGAGGAGCAGGGCGACGAGAAAGGCTCGGAAGGAGGCCGGCCATTATAGTCAGCCGGCTATTGCGCCTGCGGCCTATGGTAAAGTAAGCAAGCGTGTGTCGACGTAGAGCGGTGGAGCTGATACAATGACAACGCTATAACTGAATAGCGAGGACGACGATGTTGACGATCTGGTTGCGTTGCGTCTGTTGCCCGCCCATGTTCTTGCTCCTGCGAGCGCCCCTTTGGCGGTGAGCTGTCTTCACCGTTCACGCCCTCCGACTTGAGCCTCAGCGTCTGAATCTTTGCGCCGTCTATATGCTGCTTCGGCTACGAGTCAGTAGTAGGTAATGTGACGACACTAACATGACATAGCAACAAGGAAACTACGCTAACAATACTCAACAAGAAAAACAGGTAAGAAAGGTTACCGTCTACGCTACAGCATGATTCAAGAAACCTGCTGAATCGCACGAACGTTCGGCATTGTGCTGCAATCGCCTAAGTGGCGCGACGGTTGTCTACGTTTTAGCTGAACTCTATTTGTTATAAAAATATGTTCTAAATGTGTTTAAACTAGCGACGAGCATGGTGCACGACACTATGTTTCGTGTGCAACAACGTTGAGTTTTATGAATGCTGCGCTAGGTGTGTTGATTTGGCTTGTGTTTGCTGTATTGCCTGAAATATGACGCAGGGAGCGGTTCGTCGTTAAGAGAACAATCCTTCGTTCTCTCTCTTTCTCTCTATGTATATATATATATATATATATATATATATATATATATATATTTACCCAAGCACGCTGGAACCAACCGGACTAACCAGGAACGACGGCAAGCGTCCCGACGAGATGACTCCATCCTCTTTGAATGAGGCCGGTGTCTCACATGGGACGCCACTCTAACCGACTCACTTTCTTCCTCAATGGTCGGTTTCGGTTCACCTAGAACTTGTCACACCGCGACCCTAGCAGAAAACAACAAAAATAATAAATTCGCCGAATATGTATATATACATATTTATATATATATATATATATATATATATATATATATATATATTTTTTTTTTTATATGCAAAGTGGCACTGTAAACGCTGCTGCAGTCATGTTCTATATATGCAAGACAAACTAGTTAAGGACTGCCTTTAGACAGGACTTTTGTTTCGGGCTCCGGAGACGTACTGGCAGGTCGTTTTTGGAAACAACGCCCATGTCGGCTTCGGCAATACTTCGGCCGGGCGGTGCGTCTTTAAACCGAAACCGTGAAGACGCGATTTTACTTCAGAGTCTCATTAGTGCGACAGTGGTAGTCGCGCGGTCATTTGACAGTCAGTTGAATTCGTGTTGCTGAGCTCTTTGAGTTAATTAGCTGCTTGGTTGATGGCCGTTGATCGCTTGATCTGCCGTGCTGAGGTCAACGATCAATCGCCAGCTAAAAGTACATCATACTACAACAACTACTACATATACGACGACGACTTTTATTACAATCGAGCTAGCAGGATCACCGGTAGTGATTGCTAGAGTAGATCCAAGGCAACTTCGGAAATCTTTGCTCCTGATACTAAGGCTGGCGTCATTTTGTGCCGACGTTGTCGTTAAAAATTAGGAACTGGTAAAATATTAGTCTTCGTCCAAAAAAATCTTAATTGTTAAAAATCTTCGTCACATGGCCAAAGTCGCTCGCGCACTTTTCCTTTGAACAACGAGCCGTACTTAGCGACATATTCCTCCGTTGTTTTCGTCTGTATGTAAAACATCGGTCGGATTTTATCCTTGATAGACACAATCGGAAATGTATATATACAGTAGATGTAGTAAAACACTACACATGCCCATAACAGTTGACCAACGCTCTCTCGTCAATAAACGCATTTTTTCTTGAGAATTTCGTTTTCTCGTTTAAAAAGTGGTTAACGTGGTCGTTGATACCCTTCATACGTTCGTCGTTTTTTTTATTCTAAGGCATTTTCAAATTTAAAAAAAAAATATGTTTACGGTTCACGAAGGTTTTCTTGTTTTGCGGAAACTTATAATGCCTCCATAATCCCACCATCGACACACATAGTCTGGTAAAGTGTGAAGTGCTGTTCATCGTGCCTTCATTCAGCTGGCCTATCGAGCATTTACACATTGGAACTTTGCGTTGGCCATGGCTAATAAAGTGCGAATAAACTTTGCCGTGAGATGCGCCCTTGTGAGCGATCTCGTCAAATGTCACAACACATTGTACAATATACAAGATGCTGAACTGGTCCCAACCCACTCTATACGAGATAGAGTAATATTCCCAGTGCACACGCTCTCAGGAGACAATTGTAGCTCCATTAGTATTCTTAATAAATAGAACCTTTCCTCCAGTCATATACAAGATAAATTATTTGATCAGATTCTACCGTTAAAGGCCGACTCGTGCGTAGTTGGTCAGGTTTATCAAAATATTCACTACGAACTCGAGATCAGACCGCGGTATTGCGACACGATCGCTAACCGTTTCACTTACTGTAGACTACGGCTCAATAACCGACAGAACGTTCTGAATGACCCAATGTTATATATATATATATATATATATGCGTCTATCGACGAACTAGGAAAACCATTGCGCGATCTGTGGCGACAGTCCGTAGCCTCATCAGCGTGAACCACCAGGATGGTGCCATACTTCCCCCAGAGAGTTGCCGACAAGTTGCGAAGAGTTGAATTTTTAGGAGGACTTTCGGGGTAGCCGGCATCGTATCACCAGGCCGTGGCCCTACCCGGGCTTCCTGTTTCGAGACCAGCCGCAGCGGAAAACGGGTCACGATTTCGGCTAAACGGCTTTGCTGCGCTCTTGCTGCTTCTCGTGCCGCCGCTGCCTCGACAGCGGGACGTGTGAAGGCAGTTCGAACGAGGTCCCATCGAGGTCCCCGTCGGACGGCAGGGACCCGCCCACTGGTCGCATGGTCGTCAATCGATATTTCCCGAAGTGGGAACTAGACTCTCGTGGGAGATCGAGGTGGGTGCAACCTTGGACGTGCGAACGTCGGTACGCTCGATAGACGGACGACAATGTTCCATCGTCGTCCAGACTGTTGTGCTTCTTCGTCTTCTTCGTTGCGGGTCCGTTGTTTGGGGGTAGGAACGGCGTCGACAACGAAAAAAGAGGCAATCCCAACCCAGGACGACTGGTATCGAAACGACGCTTTTACCCAATGAGGAAAATAGGAAAACTTTCAAGCAGTCGAGCGACTCACTCTGCTTAGCTACTGCTGACACACCCACGGCTATGATATACGCGGTATATGTAATATATATTTGAAATAGTGAAGCATATGCCGAAGATTGTGCGCAGAGGGGATTACGCATCGTTTGATGGCCAAATGGCCCTCAGAGGGTCTCGACAAACAGACAGACAGATGGGGTCCTTAAACGATTGGGCTTACGCGTTGAAAGTGCGCTTTACTGCGTTGCTGTTGTAGATACTGACTATATATATATATATATATATATATATATATATATATATATATATATATATAAACACAGCAATTACCGAGCAAGATGTCTTAGTGGCAAAAGCCTTTGCCTTGCATTCGGGAGGCCTGAGTTCGAGACCCAGGCCGGCCAGTCCTAAATTGGTTTTCATGGTTTCCAATTTAAACAAGGTGAATGCCGGAGTGGATTAAAAATCGACCATGATCGGAAAAAAAACGGGGAGCACAGATGTCTCAATAAAAAGAGATGGTGGACTACCATCCAACCCCAATATTTTTACATGCGTATATACATATACGATTATGGTTACGAGTACATTACGGTTTACGAATATCTACTGTACTCGGAGAATTAGCTAGCTCAATGTACATTTGTTTACGCTTGCATATATTCGTTAGAATTACTGCTAGCTACTACTAAGTACTAACTAATGTGCTAAGTGAATTAATCTCATTTGCATTTCTATGTGTGAAACACTGTTTCTGAATATTTCTGTTTACGTTAGCTTTTGCCACTACACAAAGTAAGCTCGAGGTAGTAGTATTATGAAATGACCGCTTTAATCATATATATAATATTGGAATGAGCATCATTATATTTATTTAAGCTTTCAAGACGCTAGGATGTAATGTATGTCGCTATGGAAATCCTTGGCATCTTCAAAAAAGAGATAGAGCCATTCTCAGAGACTTGACAAGGCGTATTCGAGATTTCACCGGAGAGCGATGGACAAATCAGTTTCACAGACAAGTGACGTAACTTGGTGGGTGTAGGAGAGTAACGCTGAACCTATAGTGTGTTATGGAGCAAGGGCCTGTTGTGTTTTAGAACATAATGTCTAGACGTTTATTCCTCAGTTCAAGAATAATAACTACTAATATATTTATTTATTATCTATTATACGAGTTCATGAGTTACAATTGTAAGGTTAGAACCGTCGGTTTATAAAGTGATGTTCCTAATCGCTACCTCATCTACACATTGCATCATTTTATAACATATTGGAGATGGCGTTTCTTTGACAAACGGCAAAGAGTACGATAAAGTAATAAGTAAGAGCTTTTGTGAGCTTGTCTTGGCAGTTGTACCGTATTCGCATAATTTAGGATTGGATTATAGTATTGATCGGGTAGAAGAAAAACGTTAAGTATCCTATTTTTGTTCGTGATTCATCAGATCGGTGCAATTGCTTTAACCTTATGACGAAAACCTTTGCATACCTAATCGCTATTTCTAGTCGATGTCTTTTCTTATCGATTCGATCATCCGAAACCCCCAATAACGCTTACGTGTTCGCCGTTCCGATGGGGTCCTGCTTGTTGGTCACTGTATATATATATATATATATATATATAATTCAATCCTGAATTCGATGCGGGATCATTTTCCTTGTAGTGGATTGCCTCGTTCTATGGTATAGTGTACGTATTTCGCTCGATCGTCACTGGTCATTACATATTTCCCGTCGCGCCCACAATGCATAAAGCTGCGAAAAATGCGAATCTATTATCTTTTTTTTTTGTGAAGAATGGTTGCTGCAGGTCAAAATAAGTGTTATTGACCGTTTCAGCGAACCCGTACTTCTCCGGGCTGCATTTCATTGCATGACAGCCTAATTACGCCGGCGATACATTTCTATTCTCGCCATTTTCTGTTTTATATATATATATATATATATATACGTGTGCATATTACATTATATAATGTAAATGTGTATTTTCGAATCTATTCACATGTATATATATATATATATATTTATATATATATATATATATATATATATATATACGTGCGCACGGTTGCGTGCCGAATGAATAAATAAACGTGACGTGTTGTCAATGCACGACGACTTCGATGCGCCGATATATGGTGGTGTTCGCTATCTCGATGGCGTCGAAATGGTGCGTGACGAAGTGTCACGGAAAGAACCTCAACAGCGACTGCGGAGTGTGACACTTAGACAAGCAGGAGGCATGCATGCATGCGGGCTGTTTCCACGCTTTCCTTTGTCGATTCGGACGGTGCCGATACGACACCTCCACCACCAGCTGCTGCTGCTGCAGCTTGCTACCTAGCTGCGTAGCTAAGGTAGTATGTGTCTGCGTGACTTAACTGAGGTAGATAGATAGCCTTAGGTAGAGATACATATGTGGCGGTCGGAGATCTGATGGTTTAATTACACTCAGTCAGTGGATGGTTAGAGATGGTTATTGGTATCTCGTCGCTTTATCATCATCGTCGTCGGCGATAGTTATAGTTCCGGGGGCACGCGGGGGGGGGGGGGGGGGGGCTCTCTGGCTTGTTGGCCGTTGGTAGTCTGCTGCCCGCTGCGTTACGCTCGACCGCGTGAGTTAGAAGCGGTTGGCCCACCAATTGTGGCTGGTACAGCTTTTGCCAGTGGTCTATTCGCGGTGGTCGCTGATACCGCCAAGTAGCGCGGTATCAGCGATATCTCATAGTTGTCTCACGATGCTCGTAATCGTGACACAACCACCTTTACTTATCGCAACTTACCGCTTCGTAACTTCGTAACGAACTACTGGCTTCAACCGGGTCTCGACTACGACTACTACAGACTAGATGACGGACAAGTTTATTTTGCCAGACAGGTTGGCTACGCCCACACCCCGTTGTTTTCACCGGTACTTACTCTGTCTTTTTACTGTACTTTTTTTTTATTTACCTGTACTTACCTGCTGCCGGTATCGGTATAAGGTACCGCTTGTGACGCTGTGTTGTTTTCATCTCCTCGTGTCGGGGCACACACTCGGAGGATTGAATAGACATAGTAATGAATGAACGACGAGTTGGTAGGCGTGTGCTTCCTGCATTGATTGGCTCGATACGTGACGACTGCTACCGTGCATAATATGTACATGACGATGTCGACGGCACACGGCCGCCTCCTATGGTTGCGAGACACCTATTGATTAGAGTTTTCTGCTTTTCTGCTGGCTTATTATTCCTTTCAGGTAAGACCACCGGCGGATACGATTCGGCAGCGATCCCGAATCCTGAATTCCGGGCCGAACGCCGGGAGGCTACATGGCGGGCGATTTAAGAGCTGGCGAGATCTCTTGTTGTTGACCCCCAGAGGGAAGGGATAGCCCGCGTCTTCGTGTTGGCGTCGTATTTAGTGTTTAGGCCTAGCAGCTGCTGCCAAACACATCTTCAGACCGCCTGTGCTCTCGATCCTCTGGCGATTTCGATAAGCTGATGTTAGGTAAGGTGTAGATTAGAATTAAAGGGACGAAAAAACGTTTGCGCTGGAACATATTCCGTTTGTTAGTCGAATCGTTTACATGGCGTTAGTGTGCTTCTGGTCTCAGTTTCAGATCCCTCCGATTCATCACGTCGAATTGACTTTGAGTGTTCCCCGCTTGTTTGGCAATTCCTTTATTTTTAATCCGCATTTGTTCAATCATAACGGAGGAAGTTCATCTTTTATTGTTAGTCTATAATCATAATAATATTTGCGCATTACGTAACATTGAAGGCGGTGCCTACATTGGGCTATAATTTGAGTAATATATTACACATGTACAGATATACTACACGTATTTCATTCAGTCACTGTTGTGTCTAACGTGATGTCTTTTTAGCCCGTCTAGTGTAGAGCCAGCCAGGCGAACGATGCTGCTTCTGCTGAAGTTTTCAGCAGACGAACGTAAACAAACAGTCGCCTTCAAAGACAGATTCTGGATGTCGTTTCGGAAAAACACACAATAGACACACCGGCGTTGACCGAACCGGCGTTGACAGCCGTTGGCGTTTGACTTGTTTTTTATTCGTGCCCCCTATCGCGTTTTTAAGCGGAGCCTGACAATGTCCGAAGAGGTGGCTAGCTGCAGATCGAGGGATCTGTGGTGCGCTAGCGCCGGTAGTGAGTTTGGCCCTCTCGCTGGCCCGAACAGCGCTAGATGAGCGAAAAACTTTCTGGCATTTTTTAGCATCACCGCCCTCGGACTGCCATTTGTACTGCGGTGCTGTCCAGAAGACGTGAACCGATCTTCCCTAACTGGCATGCCTGTGACATAAGCAGCTTTCTTCTTGTTCATCGGAGCAAATCCTCGCCTTCGACAGAGCTGTCTTCTTCGCGCGATTGTTGCAGTTGCCCTTATAGTCTATGTTGTTATTGTTGTGATAATTTTTGTATTTGTTGTTGTTGTTGGTGTCGTTATTGTTGCCTGTGGTGATATTGGTGGTTGCTGCCGTGCCTTCATAATGTTAATGTTGCAATTAATATTATCATAAGCAACCCGCTAACAACTAGACTAATTGCGGCACGCGTCGCCCTAGGCTGTTAGTGACGACAGATGACAGGATTAATGTGCAGCTCCGCGCCGCCGGTCTTATTAAATTGAGGACAGAATTACATGGCGGTATGTGCATTATAGTTATAGGTGGTATTATAGTTTTTTTTATTCTGGGCTGAAATCTCTCAGCGTGAGCCCCCTACTATATGTGACTCTCGTCGGTACAGCTGTGTTGGTTATTTTTTCAAGGTTTGTCAGACGAGGGGGGATTCAAGACATAATTCTAGACATTAAACTTACTTGTTTGGACTGTTGGCTGCTGGTAGGAGACTAACATATGCCATAATTTCATCTTTATCTCTTTAGCTACCGTTATTGTGGTCATACTGGGCATAGTGAAATTTCTCCAGCAAAGGAGAAATGTAACAGCAGATTTAACCTGATTTAACAGTTAACGAAGCTGAAAAAATAATTCTGCTTGAGTAGAATTTGGTCAAGGCGCCGCGTCAGTGTTTTAGCCAAGCAAGCTTTAGTCGTCTACCACTTCTACCTACATGGCGGTAGAAGAAAATGTCATTGCGTTGCAATTCATAAGAACCTGCGCTCAAGAATAAGCTGCTGTGAATTTGGCTTGTGTGTGTGCCCACCTGACAATACGACATTGATAAGCCTTATATTCTATAGCTTTAGTATTCATGGAATGTCAAGATCTTAGGTTGTCTGATTTGATATCACAGACGTGATATAGCTGATCCCCTCATCTAAGCTGGCATTGGGCAGTCATGCTGCATTGTTAAAATGTGTGTATAGGGTCTAGAACATGTTCAGTGTAACATCTAAAACTATAAGCTCGACCTCCTCAACCGGTTTGTTTGTATTACATATCACAATCGGATATCGGGGTCATTTTTAGTCCACCAACCACGTCAAGAATGGTATTGATAAGGTCCGTGACAAGCTGGGTAATATAGTAACTAAAGTCAAGGCTTGCAATGATGTGCACTCTCCGGTCAAGCGGCAAGGTAACTATTGGTCAAATGGTGTAATCTATTAATCTGACAACTTCGGAGGCTCTGCAGTTTAGCACAACAGACATACTCGGAAGTGGAGAGCAGCATACTCTTCGTATTGAGTGGAGAGCAGCACACCTATTGAGCGTGCGCTTTGGCTGTAGGTTCTTTGCCTACTCATGCCAAAATCACCTAGCATGCACGAAGATCTACCACAGGCCAGTGTGAACGCATGGCTTGTATTAGTTCATCCTGACCCCCTGTCAGACACACTTACGTGCTCAACTGCTCAACGACCTGACACCAAGGAGCCGACACAAACGATCGTGTTAAGCTTGCGTGCGATATTATACGTAATGCTACTTTTATATGTCGACATGTTTCGTTGTCCATGGCGGTTGGTCCTCATCAACCTAGGTTGTTCACGTTATTATTCAGTTTTAGATCGTATTGTTTCCATTCGTATAATATGGCAGTATCAAAATAATAACAATATATGGTGGCTTGTGTTCGCGTGTATGTGTAAGTATGCCCCCCCCCCGCGACGCTATGCGACTTCGAAGCGACGTGTTAGTAGTGGCAGCTGGAGCTTCCGTGTGGGCTACGCGACTTGTGGTGTTGTTGTTGATGTATTGTTGTGTACGCGATGCTGCCTGCATAGCGGGGTACTCGGAGGATACGGCTGTACGATGATGACAATGACATTCCACTCGGTTTCTCGATGGCTGTATTGTCGTCCATCCACGACAAGAAGAAGAAGAAAAAGAAGAGATCCTTCTCCCCTCTCCCCCTCGACATGAGCGGGGAACCGGGCGGGGGGGATCTATTCTTCTGGACGCCATGAAACGGCACTTGGTTGCGTTTCTGTCCTGTCCGGGTTAGCGGTTGGTTAAAGAATCTCGAGCAGGACGCAGCACACGAGAGCGCGACGAGACGCGGTAGACAACAGCACGGACAGGAACAACGGGGGCAGGTTTGCCTACCCGTTGGTTAGCGAGGTCTGCGCGTCGCTCTACGCCGAATGCCAATCATCTATCTATCTAGTTATACCCATATATCGATCTTTTTTTTTTTTTTTTTTTTTTTTTTTTAGAGGACTAACTGGGAAATGCGGATTGCACACGCGGGCACCACGGCAGGATTGTCCTGCAAGTGTGGGCCGGTAGTGTGGGGACCCATATATCGATCTATGCATACGAATTAGACGATTCTACACTCTATCTTGGCAACGAAGCAGTCGTTCGTTGGTTGTTGACCTTTGTTGCAGTTTATCTATCTATGGATCGATTTTCAGTGTGACTGTGTCCTCAGTAACGGTGGCCAATTATTTTCTCTTGCACGTCGCTGTTGTTGTTTGTGTTGTTGATGATGATGTTGTTGTTGTTAAGATTGCCAATGTTGTCGGTGTTGTTTTTGCTGTTGTTATTGCTGTTCCTGTTGTTGTTGTTGTTGCTGCTGCTGTTGTTCAGAGACTGTTGGTATTTGTTGTTTACCGCCCTACCCGGTGTGATAGACATATGTTGCATGTTGAGGTGGGGTTTATCGGGGGTATTAATGTAATCGTGAATATATATATATATATATATATATATATATATATATATATATATATATTAAAAAAAAATATATATATATATATCGTGCGATATGAGTTCGGATATCGTACGATGATAAAGCATACCTGCGAGCATAGTAGCAGGTATGCTTCATTATCGTCGTATGTAGTCGATCGATATTCGGCAGCACACAATCGGTTCGATGAATTCGTCTGCCACTTGTTTTGGCTGTTGTATTTACTCCGGTGACGACGACAACAGCAGACAACAGCAGGTATCAGCACCATCATCCTGCTGCTCGTCTTCGGCTAGCTTCCGAAAGCGAAATGCCCCCCACCCCTTCCCCCCTGATTCGCCCTGTTCCCCCGATCCGCCCCCCTCAACCACCATCATGACCGCACCACTCTTGGTCGATCTCTTCTAGTAGTTCTCTTCCTTGAGTTTCCTGGCTTTTTTTTCATGTCTTTTATCTACTTCACGGTGCATATCGGTCGCGGCTAAGTGCATCAAGCGCAGCAACAACGACGACGACGACGACAACAACAACAGCAAGGAGATTTGACGCATCGTACACAACGGCGATGGCGACTGCGGTAGAGGCCTATGTGTTGCGTCCTGCATTGTTGCGTCTGCCTATGGGAAGGGGGTCTATGCTCTGTATGCGTCTTTGCGTATAGCCATGTATGCTGCACATTGACAACAACACCGACCGACCTACCTACCTAAGCTTTGAGTCATCATCACCCACCACCTCCGTCATCATAATCATGATCACCATCATCATCAGCAGAAGCAGCAGCAGCAGCACCACCAAATATCGTTCGTGTACGATCAGCTTCGTCATCATCGTCGTCGTCGCCTCGTCGAGGTCGTGATTGTTGTGCTCGCTGGAATCCTTCGCCCCAGCTTCTGTGTGCTCTGCTTGCTGGCCTGCTGGTCGCCTGCGTCGCTGCTCCTATGGCCGCGATACCATACCATAGGCATACTTTAGCTTACTAGCTCGTTTTTGTCTTCGCCCTCCTCGGTCGTTTTTTTTTTCGGCCTTCTCTGGCCGACGGGCAAACTTCACATCGCCCCGTCACCGTTGGCTGGCTGGAGGTTGCAGCGTCCAGCGCATACATACCATATGTGCAGTCGTTGTCGTGGTTGTTGCTGTTCTTGTTGTTTTCATTGTCGTCGTCGTCACTACGGCATTGTTGTTGTTGTTGTTGCTGCTGTTGTTATCGTCGTCGATCCTGTTTCTGCTGCAGACTATTTAGGTTTGGAGTTAGGGCTTGGGTATCCAATCGCACAATGGTGAGCGTATGGTATGAGGCGTTTGCTCTCGCTCACTCAAGGTGGAAGCGTTATTGTTGCTGTAGTTGTGGTTGTTGGCGTTGTTATTGTTGTTGTTGCTGTAGTTGTTGTTGTTGTTGTTGCCTCGAAACGAGCTGCGGGTGAGGTGCAGAGAAGCGGTCAAACTGATTGGACAGTCAGTCAGCCATCCGTCCGATCATTCCTCGTATCGAGTGAACGCTCGCTATTCGCTGTCCTGTCTTGTCCTCCACCTGTCGCGGATTGGGGCGACAGCGACGACGGGTTCTACAACGGGCGGCCTCGTCGGAATGCTTCGCCCTCGATGAACAGCGGCAGCAGCAGCAGCAGCAGCAGCCGAAACGGGAACAACCTCGCCGTTGTTGAAGTTCACCAGCCAACGATGACAACGCAGAGACTGTGGCGACGATTACGAGAGCTCAACGACTACTGGGTCCGGCCAGAATTGCTGAGCGCCCATCGAGGTGGGGAGCAGCGGGGCAGCGGGAGAAGGTTCAAAGCGATCGATCGAGAGAGGGAAAGCGAGAGAGAAAAAACCTACAACAAGTGGCGAAAGACAGGGAAGTAAAGACGAGACGCACAATTGAAGGCGCTCATCGCTCGACTCAACTGGCGGACGTGCAACCAACCGCCCCTCAACAATTGAAGGATTTCTAGACGACTACGACGACGAACAAGAAATGTATACAACGAAGAAGAAATGTGTTAGTAGCTCGAGCGAGGAAGAACGTGACGCGACGGCGACAAAAAGAAGGCTATACAACATTGCGATCGAAAAATGTTTGATTTATTTTGGCCAATTGTGAGCGAAAGGTACACGTAGTTTAACGGCCTAGGTGGGGTATCTCGAAATTATACCCATGTGCATATATATATATATATATATATATATTTGCTATTCACATTTCCTTTTACCCATAACATTAAATAATAAATATATAAAGTTCTATAGAGAAGATATATATGTATATATATATATATATATATATATATATATGGGTGGGTTATGCTCTATGGAGGATTATGAAAATGTCTTCATATAGTAAAAACATGAGCTTGTTTTTAAAAATAGATTGATATGGTTGAAATAGTAGTAATTATATTTTGTTGGAATACTATTCCGCTCTAAAACATCCTGCAATCTCAAAACTTGGTAAGTCTATATTCAATCAATAACATTTGAGCAACAATTCATACAGTGTGTGCCGGATAAAACCGTCATGTGCCATTTTTTTTCCAATAATCGAAACGTTTCCAAATTTAGTGTTCGGTAGAGCCTTAAGCACCTTCCGCCTATCTTGTCTAATGTCACCTCGTCAGCTTCTTTTAATCTATTCGAAACAAAAATAAGTCACAGATAACGGCAGTGAGTCACAGGTGAGCAGGGTGGTGATATCGCAGTGATCGAGCGAAAAAAACGGCTTGATTTTGCCACATTCGCATCACTTCCGCACATTGAATTATGTTATTGTTCCACAAAATTGAATGCATATGTGTTAATCGTTCATTTCAACATTTTCAAACATCGCCGACAGGCAGGTGGAAGTTTTTCTTCGAATGCGTACAGAACAAGGCAGCGCTCCGTGCAACTGTTTTCAAAGTTAGTGCGTCTGTTCTTTAACAACACTATCGATTGAAAACAGACCATGGATAGGTAGATCATTAGGCTGTCCATATACTACTGGAGTCTACTAAGTCTAGATCCCAGTCATCATTAAATAATGATTAATGATCTATCTTATGTATAGCGTATTACGTAACTTATCATAACTTATTATCACGTAACGTCTCATTATAACCTACGTTACTACGTTTTTTTGTTGGAAAGACAGTTAAAAGCAGAAGCACAGGCTGATTGCTTAGAAGAGAAAGCCTAGTTATCGTCATGTTCCTCCAGTTTAATTCCTCTCCGCCTATGGAAGTTTGAGAGATGTGAATTTCAAAGATCCGCCCACTTCCTAAATTGTATCGTTTAAGTTTTGGTGAGAGAGGCACACGTTTTACGCCTCGCACAGGCTCGACATTCTTTACAGGCGAATTTTCGGGCGAAAAATGAAACATGCGCGTCTGATGCTGCATAATCTTGTTTCTCTCGGTACGACAGTTTGTATTTTTATGCGTGCAGTATATTAGTACGCCTACAGATTATAATGATATACAGAATATAAGCAACAGCAACGACGTCTTGGAGGCCGAGAGGATTATTGTTCCACATAATAAACGTGAGCCAGTTATTCACGAACGCTATGAGCTCAGCTCCGGTTTTCAGCGCTTGTATATTGGTACAATGAGGATGCGAGAAGGTAATTGGTTCATGTGAGCGTGCATATAACATTTACTATTTATTATTCAATATTAGGATTACGATGATGCATTGAATACCGACATAGTTTAATGGCTAAATCATATATATATATATATATATATATATATATATATATGAGTTTACGTCCTAAAGTCTTGCGTATGAAAATTGAACGTAAGAAAGTGTATAAAGTACCATTTTACAGTGATGTTTGTATATGACTGAAGCCATTGGAAGAAGTCACAACAAGAATAAAGGATCCAGTTGAGTTGTAGCTTCTCCTAGGCTGTTCGTTTGGCCAAGTACTTTGTTCGAAATGCTATCGCCCAGTACATGCAAGATACAGGAAACTAGATTCTGGTCATTGCTAGTAAAAAGGCAGAATGTACGTGAAGTTTTATTTATATGGCCTAATGTAGAGGTGTGGAGTATACTAGGGATCGGTAGTGAGTATTCATTCAGCTGATAAAAAATCCTTAAGAAAATCTCATATATATATATATATATGCAGGAAATGCTCGTAGGCATTTTCTTATGAGATGAAGGATATTTATACATCGAGCCAGATTCCTGGCTGAGTGAAAGATCATATATTCTAGTGCTAGACACGCACTGTTACTGCATGCCAATCCAGTCAGTTGGCAATACGGTGCCGCGAGCAGGTGGGTTCGCTCTAACCGTCGTTGTCGGGCTATAACCTATAGTGGCGAGTCAGATTTCTGCTGCTGCTGCCACTTCTTGACTTACTGGCCTGATTGCTTTGCTCTTGATTGTTATTGTTTTTGTTGTTGTTGTTGTTATTGTTGTTATTGTTGCTACTGCTGTTGTCGTCGTCGTCGTGGTGCTGTACGTTTTCGAGCTTGCCGCTCTGCAACCTTGATCGCCGACTGAGTTTAGCTGGACGGAAGCTAGATCAAGGGGTTCTTTTCCCTTCGTGTGACGGCGGTCGGGTCTCGACGGGAATCGTTGCACAACAACCTCACAGCCCTGCCACACGACTGACACCGGGTCGTCTTGTGGTGTCGTCGTCGTCGCCGTCGTTGTGAAGTGGAAGATCTATCTAACCTGAGGGTTGGCTGCTTGATCGCTGACTACTAGATCGGCTGGGTGTCTGATTTCCATACAGTTCGTTTTTTGGTCGTTCGTTTACCTTGTCAGCCGCTTGAGCGGTGTCCGATGCACGATGCTAGCCGCAACCCTGCTGCTGCTGCAGCTGGGAGCCAGTCCTGCCGCTGTGGCAACTGCAGACAACTGCTGGAGGTAATCGGGTCGCTAAGGCAGATAATCGGGTTGATGATGATGACGGTGATTACGATGATGGTAATAATAACGTTAATGCCTACTTGTCTAGCCGAAATAGGACCAACAAGCCTTTGTGTGCGCTTGGGTGGGAGTGGAAGATGATCGGCCTATCACCGGGAGCATACTGCACCCGCTTGGCCCACTTAAGCTACCACAATAGCTGATTGGCATCGATGACAAACGAGAGGGGTGGCCACAACAACAACAACAATAACAACAATCGAGATCAATAACAACAACAATAACAACAATCGAGATCAATAACAACAATAACAACAATCAAGGTAAATTTGCAGAACGAGCGAGACCAGAGGCAAAGAAGAAAGAAACAAAGAAGAGGATGGAAGACTGGGAGCGGGGCGGGGGAGATGAAGTCGAAGGGCTGTCGGGGGGAGGGGGGGGGGGTTGCACTTTTGCACAGAAGGCGCGTTTTCAAGATTTGCTCAAGTCTTGCTGAGGCGGTGATGTGTCACGGTCGCACGCGGTGGCCCGTGTCCCACTGTCCGTGTCACATCGGATGTCCTCATCGGCCCGACGTTCGTTTCGGTGCTGGGAGATTCGGTTGGGCATATAGATAGACAGACATACACGCTCTACGCTCATCGGTTGGTGGTGCCAGGCGCACGCAGTTCTACTCGCTACCTTAACCGCCGCTAGTCTCCTTCCTACTGATCCTTCTGATCTCACTGGGTCGGCGGCCTCTCTCCTGGCTCTCAGACTGGCTGGCACAGTCCTGCTGGGAGTCCCACTTGGCGCCACTAAATCATGGCGATGATGATGACGGTCATGATGGTGATGATGATGATGATGTAGCCCCCCCTGTAATCCCTACACGTAGGCAAGCAATCACAGTTATGGCAGTTATCGTAGTGGTAGTTAACTAACTGCGAGTAGTACGTGAAATATTCGTAGTAACAGGGGATTATATTTCCGCGTCGGCGAACGTCGTCAACGTGCGACAGTCGACAGGCTCGCACAAGACATGTGTCAACAAAATGGCGTGGCGGCAGCATCAGCACACCGCTGCGAGCATGAACAGCCATAGGGAAAGACGTAGGGTCGTTGCAGGGTTCGAGAATTAAAATTGAAAAGATTAAGATTAAATCTTGGCGGGGGGGGGGACGATGACGGTTAAGCAGTGGTAGTGGTGGTGGTGCTGGTCTTCTTCTGGGGTACGCCCTTCCCTTTTCGTCTAGAATTTGAGTTGGGGGAGATATGCCCACCGTCGGCTGCAGACAGGGACATATACTCTTAAATACACACGCATATATATATATATATATATATATATATATATATATATATATTGTATCTTCTCGGTATACTCGTTCCTTGTCTCTGATTTGAGTTGGAGATATGGCCAGCACCGGCTGCAGACGGGGTCATATTTTCTTAGATACACATGTCCAGCATATAGGATTTGCGTGCTAGTTCATTTGAACACAAACGTGCCCTTTCCGCGTTTTTTTTTCTCTGTTTAGTATAACCCTGAGCAGTACGAATGAAACATCGTTTGTCGGCCAAACGTTGGTTTGTTCCGAAAAAAGCCAGAATTCGGGGCAGTGCCCTCTCTCTGCTGGCTAATGTCGTGGCTGCCTCAGTAGTCTTCGTGGTGCAGAGAACAGAGACAGAGACCTCGGTGGGCTCGCGTGGAGAGTGGGGCAAAGATGACAACCTACTTGGTTCCCAAGGGTTTCAAGGAGCGCTTCAATTATTATCCTTAGATCGTTGAGCCAGCCGTTTTGATAGGCACCTGAGTTCTACGGGCGCTGGCTCCTACTGAGTGCTCACTTGCGAAGAGCAAACACAACGATGGAGGGCACACCCAGTCATTGATATATATATATATATATATATGATTCACATGCCTTCATGTTTTTGCATCTAAACGATAGGCAACGTATAGTCGACCGAAGTTAAAAAGAACGGGTCTATTTGAAAGAGATGCGACGTGTGTGATCATCATACCTTGTAGTAGGTTGGACCCGGTCGAGGCCCGGAGTGGTGTGCCTGCCGAGTGCAAACAAGATCGAATGACGGTTTGCATGAAGTTGCATTCGTCGTGCATCCGACTTCGATCGCCAGCCCCGTGATGCCGTTTTGTCGTTTTACTTTCTTGAAGTGATTTCGGAGTTTACTTTTGTCTTCACGCTTTAGACGAAAGTTTGCAAACGTTATGTGCAGTATACACACACAATGAGGTTCATGCCTAGACACGGCGTGAGCGATAGTGTACATACTGTTAGCATCGTCTTCTTTCCCTCGTGCCTCGACTAGGTAGGTAATCTCGGCCTCGCAGTTTTACAGCCCGAAGCGAGAATGGGCGCAACAGATCGACCGGCTGCCTCGATGGGGGGCCCCGTATCCGTGCGACTGGTAGCGACAGCGGTAGCCATATTTTTGTCGTCATCCGCGTCGGGGTATAAGCGTTGTTTCAGCTATTATTATTATTATTATAGATGAATGAACGTGCTTACTGTTACCAGTTAATTTCGTGTGAGCGGATTCTGTCGACAAGCAGCCAATGGCATCATCTGCAGCAGAAACTTCTCTTCGTTTCGATCGCGCGTAATGTCCTACGCGCGTACGTTTTGCGATATCCCTCATTCTTATGATTATTAGTTTAGTCGCTGTTCAGTAGCGTCGATGTGATGCGATACAGAGTTAGCCGTTGGTGCTGCTGCTGCTGTTGCTGCCGGCGCCGTGTGGGTCAGCCGACGCACAAGGAATGTGCTCAGCCTTTCTTCATCGCCCAGGACAGCAGCGAGGGCGCTTACATGACGATGAAGCCAAATATAGTGAACATCATCGGCACTCGTCTTATCATTATTATTATTATTAAGCAAAGGCAAAGTAAAAGCAGAAGAAACAGCAGCAGCAAAGAGAGAAATACGCAGAGAAAGAGGAAGAAGGCGCCGCAGAGGTAAAGGGCTTCGACCAGCGATTGATCGATATCGGTCGAAGCCAAGAGGAGGGATGGACAGCAGAGGCTAAATAACAGGTAGAGCGAGGAAACAGTGGTGCGGAAGAACAGAAGACGCCGAAGAACAAGAGACGCCGATCGAAACAGGAGATAACCAGAGAAAAAGAACGGAAGAAAAAAAAACAAGAAACGGGACAACAAGAGAAAAAGCATAGCACAGAAAAGAGTAGGAATCGGAACAATGGAACAACACGGGAAACGATACAGAAGAACGGGGCAGAAGAACGGGGCAGGACAATAACAAGGGGAAATGAGTTGTAGAAGAAAAACTAGAACCAGGACAACAGAGAGAGAAAATAGCTCAGAGGAGGATGCCGAAGATGAAGTGGGAACACAAGTTTAAAGAACAAAACAACAAAAAGGCGTTACGGAAAAAGCAATGAGCAACAAGACGCGAGGAGAGAATCACAATGAGGCAACAAGAAGAAAATCACAATGAGGCGAAGAAGAGAAGACAAATACGCCGGACGACAAATACGATCCAGAGTGCACTAGTGGTAGGGAAGGCGAACAGAATGCAGAGAGGAGACGGCAACGGCATCTGATCAGCAGCAACAGCAGAAGAGGCAAAAAGCTCTTGCACTAAAGGATCAGAGCTTCGAACGAAGTCGAATACATGGACTGCAGGCAACAACGTCGTCAACGACAATGATGGTAAGCGACGGGAAACGATCCACTGTGGACGACCGCTGATGGCCAGCAAAAAGGAATCCGGGCACGGAAAAGAACGGACGACGGATGGGGCAACGAACAGGTCATTGCGTGACCCTCTGCACCTGTCGTCGTCGTTCGCCGTCCGGCCCGAACAGATCCAGCGCGAAGGAAATGCCGCCCATGCCGGCCCACCCGACACAGCCCCCCGCTAGGCACAATGTGAACGAACCGGTCGCGGACAGACGAAATCAGCCTCCAACATGTCTATATGTCTATGCTTACCTACCTGCAATACTGCTGCTGCTGCTGCTGTACGCTGTACACAATTGTCATGAGCTTATCGGTCAAGTTAGCCAACGACAATACTACAAGAGTAACAACAACAAACGACGACGATAACGACAACAACAACTTGCAACTGAAAATTATGCTGTATTTACAAAACCCATACCTTTGTGAGCGTAAAAGACCGTAGCATCTTCGAGAGAGCTTCGTAAATGTATCTCATCTGTTGTTTCTGCTAGATTAATTCTGTCGATATGCACAGCGAAATATTGCAGTTACGGGCAGCTCTATTTTGTATGAGTTCAAAAAAAGCCTTACTGCTGCGAAAACTGTGCGAAATATTTGGAGCGTATTCGCCTAGGACAACGTTTTCAGCAAAGACTTAAGCCTTCTGGATGAGCCCTTTTCTGAAAGGCCTATTATGCTCGAAAAAAAACCGGACGCGCAAAATTGTGAAACAATGAAACAATTGCTACCTTATGACTCATGCGAGCGCGACAAAATGGAGCGTCTAACAAAATGCTTTTCATGGTTTGCCAGACACAATGAGTGTCCGTTATTGGATCGAATTGTTGCATGTGACGAAAAGATACAGAAGAAGGTCGTGGCTAACAATCGAAAGTATTTTTTTATTAACTACAATCGGTTAACTCAGTGTTTCGATTAATTTTAAAATTGAAAATCACTCGCAGTCATTTTCTGCCCTGAACCAATTCGTATTATATGTAAATAAATATGTAAACAATAATCATATATATATATATATAGGGCTACAAAAAAAAATTCTTCGTTTTTGTCCGTAGAGAATCATTAAAAAAACCGAATTTTTGTAGACCCAATATATATATATATATATACCTGCAGGTTGCTCCATGGCGATATTAGCAAAACAAATGTTTATTTCATTTGTGGTAAATATATTGTTATCTAGCTGGGGTTTTAATAACTAAATATATATATATATATATAATGATGAACGCTGTCTCTGTTGTGTACGTATGCACATTGCAACTCGAACAAGCTACGAAATTTTAACACTACGGTGCGTTCAAATCCATTCAAACATACATACATGTATGGGCATAATTATGATAATAAGATTGTTGTCACAACGGCCCGACCTCAATGACCGTATCTTTGTAGAGACACACGCACGCAGACCTGCACTCAAAAACGCAATAACGAATTCACGTAAAAATCTCAGAATATCAAGGAAAAAAAAGCCGAGCCGGGCAGGAGAAAAGAAGTGGCTGATTGTTTCGAGTTTTGTCTCTTTCTAACTAGCACATGTTTACGCGTGCTGACTGAGTGGTAACATGGTAACCGTCGACAGATAAGGCAGCATCTGCAACCGATGCCTGCTTTCGTGTCGAATATCGAGGAACTGAAGTACGACTGAGCAGAAGAATGTACGGCTCAGAAGTGTGATTACGGTTACTTGTGACGTTGTCGCTCCGGTGGAGAGCCAGCCTGACTGAGGTGGAGTCACTGTGGCACTCGTTTGAGGTGCATCTACTGATCATCGAGGTGGTGGGTGTCACCGAGAAACAACTCTAACTAGAACTTTCGTGTCATCTTTGGCTTGCGGCGTGTTTTTACCGCCCGCCCGCTGCATGAATTGTTTTCTCGTTTAAACTCTGTTCGCCGACCACACCCGGCTATTTTTCTGTTCGAGTGCTAGAGTGCAGACGCGTGGCGACGCAACGGAAGAGACTATTCTGCTAGCTGTAACTGCGTACACCTCTATGATCTATTATTCATTACACGATTCATTGTGTTGTCGGCTCAGTTAGGGCGCTTTCAGAACCAGACTTCACAGAGTCGTTCGATGGCCCCATAGCATGCGTATGCATTCTCTTTATGCGTTTGTGCCTTTGTTGTTTTTACTTAACTTACGACAATTAGCAGAAGAAAGAAAAGAAAGTGCTGACAACTGGCTCTGCGCGCATCGTTGTGTTGTCTGCCTCAACAGTTAATCTTGTCTTCGATTCGCGCATAGCGTTGTTATCGATAGCAGCGAGCGACGTCAGCTGCGCCCTGAATGAGTTAAAGCTGTGGCCACCCTATCTCATCAGAGGCCCCTCTATAGGACCTCCGCTCCGCGTTTACGACAGGTCATCGGTGAAGTCGCAAGTTTCCCAGAGCCTCAAAATGCGTTGTACATAGCCGTCGTCGTACTCTTCAAGGTCTATCGGCTATCGTATGTTCTTCTCGTGTGCTTCAAAGTAGCAGTGCTGTAGTAACAGTACAACAAAGTAACATACTGAGCTATATGCTCTACACATGCCGTGACTGCTGGTTCTGCGATACAAAGGCGCGTTTATCTGTCGAAGCTGATCGAAATAAATTCCATGGTGTCAAGCAGAAGGTGTCAAGATAACATTTGGCTATTGACAACATTGCTACAAACTGTTCTTCTTAAACATGGCAGGGTACCGGCATATATATATATATATATATATATCTATATATATATATCTATATATATATATATATATATATATATATATATATATATATTTGCAGTTGAATTAACGCTATTATGCGGACTGCTAGTTGCTAACCGCAGTTACAACGTTGTAAACATGGAGGTGTTTCTGTTATGTCGTGCGATAGTTTGTCTCCTTCGCAAATTTCGCTGAATAGAAATGAGTGATTATGAGCTACACAGTACCTAACTGTTTAAGGTTTATATTTTAGAGAACTCAGAATACACTGAAACATATATATATATATATATATATATATATATATATATATATATATATATATATATATATATATATGTATATATATATATATATATATATATATATATATGTATATATATATAATTAACACTAGTGGATAATACATTTTTCCATGCAAGTTGAGCATATGAGCCGACTGAACAACTAAAGGAATTTGAATAAAACTGAAAAACACGCTACAAATAGGCTTTCGTCGGTCCCTTTAGACTTGTTTGGAAAGATTTTTTGTACTTAGTAACTTTAGCCCATTTTACAAATCCTTAGAAAGATCGCCACTAAGGGGCTGGATATGCTGGGATATCTAGGATTTCCGCAACAGTTATTTGTGGCAAAACGGACAATGACTTGCTTCGGTATGGTGTATTATCTACTCTCAATAAACATCGTTCAAAGAGAATTTAATAAACAACAGGGACCGAACCAGCGACACCCCGAGAGATGACAGCCATGACTAGCGCAGTGGACGCCCCCATAGAACACGGCGCCACGTTAATTTAATTGTGAAGTGAACATGACACGCAGTTACAGGAGGACATCCGTGCCCGTGAGAACACATTCACAGATATACGGCGTAGTATAGGAATTGAACATCGATTTACGAGCTTGCCGATTTCGAGTATTTTCGAGGTCGATCAGCGAGTGAAACCTCAAGCCCGCCCATTAAGCCATATTGCTCGTTCGAGGTGTATCTCGAGTGCAAATTAGTTTGTACCACGTTTCTACAACTTGGCACACCGTTCTTAAGGCGGCATGAAACACTGCAGGTTTCTACGTATGCACTGTATGTTCTGTGGACAAGTAGTATTTAGGCAAACGTTGGCATTATTTGTTGGTCCTTGTTTGATGTCCATTATTTGTTGTACTTGTTCGAATAGCCGACGACCGTTTGGTGTTCCTTTTGAGGGCGGTGCGACTTTGTTCAGGCGTGTCCATATTCTTTCTTATTCTTATCTAACAGTGGAGTCATAAATGGCTAGTGAGCAGCCTCTAACTGGTCGTTGTTAATACAACAATGGCTAACCAATACAATATAGTGGCAGTATTATAGATCAAAGAAAAAGTCGTTGCGTTAGCGTCAGCTAGCGGACAAACAGTACGACACTAGCCGTGAGACAAATCGAAAAAAAGTGCTACGCCAGTTTGAAACTCCCTAGCGAAATACAGCGTCTGTAGTACACAATATGTCGCTTTCCTGTTTACACTATATATCGCTTTTGGCGATATATAGCGTTATTTCTTTCCAGATATTGAGTGAGTTTGTTTTTGGGTTCGCACTCAATGAGATGTTGTTGTTGTTGTTGATGTTGTCTATATTCGAGCAGTTGGGTCACACAAAGCGATGTACGCAGAACGAGATATTAAAGCAACGCAATTATGAAGCGATACTATCCGAATGGTGGTCTCAATGTTCGAATGTTTCTAATCCACTCTTAGGCTCCCTGCCTGCTTCTGTCAGTGTATCTGGTTTCCCTCTCTCTCGTATATATATTTATTTTGTATATATATTTTTGTATATATATTTAATAAATTTTGTATTTATATATTTAATTTTTGTTAATAATTATTATATTATATATAAATATATATATATATATATATATATATATATATATATATATTATAATTAATAATAATTTGTATATATATTTAATACGTTTTGTATATATATTCATATATATTTTTTGCTCCGTAAGGCCAATATCCGTGTACGTTTTTTCATGCCATGGTCGATTTTTAGTCTACTCCGGCACTTACCCTGTCTAAATTGGTAGTCATGGAAACTAATTTAAGAGTGGCCGATCCGGGTCTCGAACCCTGGCCTTTCCAATGCAGGGCAAAGGCTTTACCCGATCAACCCTGCGTGTTTAGAGAGAAATATTTGAAGCAAATACTGTATTGAAAATAATTATCAGGAAATGAAATTCATTGCAATTCCTATATTCCGGCGTCACTCTCAATTTCCTCTTGTTCCATTGGAAAAATGATTTTTTCGCCGAGTTGTACTAGATCCCAAAGTTTGTTAAAAAACTTCTGGGGATTGCATATATATATATATATATATATATATTACAGAGAGAAATATTTACATATATACAATATATATATCCTTGTCTCTCTCTCTCTCTCTCGCTCCCCCTGTTCGTTCGTGACGTGACGTCAATTAGAGATTAGATTGATAGGTAGATTGCTAGATATAGAGGGCGCGTATGCTAATTACACAATTACGATTGATCGTGGGCGTGCTTATTAGTGGGAACTAAAGGGCAATCATTACTGCTGAATAGTAGTAGTAGTAGTAGTAGCGGTTGTAGTCGTAGTCAAAGCAGTTCGTATTCGGCGTCTATTTCGTATACCGTTTGGCTTCGGCTCGGAGACTTGTACGCGGCGCCCCCGCAGCTGCAAAGTAAGCGGCGATGGCGACTGCAGCAGCATTACCATCAGCAGGGCTTCACGGTACGATACGAAAACAGTCGTCATATTATTATTATTATTATTATTATTATTATTATTATTATTATTATTATTATTATTATTATTATTATTATTATTATTATTATTATTATTATTATTATTATTATTATTATTATTATTATTATTATGTTGTGTTAGGACAATACAATTGTGAGGTGTGAATGTGTATCCTCGTTATTTCATGGTTACCATCTAGCTATTCTCAGCCTATCGCACCAAATATCGACACGGCATTTCCTCTGCAAACTGCCAGTGAAAGCAGCAGCCTCAGAAATTCGTCTTCGCGTATATACCCGGTGTTATTATTATTATTATTGTTCTGTCGTTTTCGCTCGAGTTTGATGGGAAGAGAAGTGATTGCGTTTCTATCACCCAGCCTATTGTTGCCGCAATAATGATGCCTCATTGCCTCAAAGATATACGCTGACGTAGCACCGTGCCACATGCATGACTTTGGACTGATTTTTGTGTCTTGTTGCTGTTACTAGTAATGTTGTTGTTTTTGCTGCTGCTGTTGTTGTTGGTACTGTTGTTGTTTTTGATGCTGTTGTTGTTATTGTTGTTGCTGTTGCTCTAACTCGTTAGCATGTGGTCGAGTTCAGGACGTATTTTCGCAAATTGCGATTTACTTATATATGAATTAAAGATTTGTATATAAGCGACTACTTAGCGATCGATCGACCTCTGGCGAATTAAAACGCAAACCACAACAAACGAAGAAATCGACCACTCTTGCCGTCCATCCTGCGACGACTGTGACGCAACTGTGAATGGGAACTTTCTGCCGTTGTTTTCGGAGACTTGGTGGCGTCGCGATTATACAGAGACGTGAGTCACAGGCAACATAGATGTTATGTGTGTGAATGCTTGGAACTTTTACTCGGCGTGACTGTGAAGATGTGAAAGTTTGCTACCGCCGCCGCCGCAGATGTGTGTGTGAACGTAATCAGTGTTACGATATCTACCGTATACTGGAAATTAAACATTGATATAGCCATACAATTAATTTCTACAGTTCTGCGAAGAGGATATATGCATATATATATATATATATATATATATATATAATTCTCATTATTTGTCATGCGGGAAGTGAGTACATGTGATGGCCGGGAAGCGTCTGGAGTGTGTATGTCGATTGTCGGTCCCGCTTCGAGCTTCGCACGGCAAGAGCATTTACAACGATTCCAAGAGAATACAATTTCCAGGCGACAGCGAAGCAGCCTATAGGTTGCGGTGACGGCATCGATTGTATGTAGAGGAGAGTGGAGCGGAGCGAGGCATAAAGAGAGGGAACGCCAGAGGGAGAGTGTTGTAGGGGTTAGATCGGTGTGTCGTTTCGACATTTGCATGCGTACTTTCAACTCGGAGAGTCGACGGCGTGTCGTTGTTGTTCATGCGACACGCAAGCGCATGACGTGCGCCGCCGCTTCAGGGTTGTGGCATCGCCCCGGGCAATTTCTTCAATTTGGCAGGCGAACGCGCAAGCGAGACTGAGCTGGCGACCAGTCTGCCTCTCAGCCAATGCTGGTGGTGGTTTTGCTTCTGGTTGCCCGAGCCGAACCCGAGCCGACAATCTTTCATCCGATGAATGGATGCATTGAACGACGTGCCTCGCCTCGGATTAGCTCATTTGCTTAGTTTTGCTTACACCTACCCATCTAGGTACCTAGTTACTTACTAAGATTACTACTACTACTATTACTACTACGTCGACGACCGACTGTTACTAACGCCGTCCGGTTCCAGCTTATCCCTAAGCCAGCTCGCCTGCCAGTTTGCATTATCACCGTCGGAGGAGGAGGTGTGGTCTTTCACAAATTCACAAGTGAAAGAAATGCTCACCACACACAAATCATGCGCTACCGCCCTCTCGTGATCCTAGCCTGTCACCGGCAGTTACGCCGATGTCAAATATTGCCGCCAGCTTAGTATTATTATATAGTACATGCATATGGCCGATGGCTGCTCCTCCAGCTACAACAGCTACAGCCCGACCAAGCAGACGAACGCACGATACAAGTTTCAATATGGCAAGCACCGTTGTAATGCATGTGCCGGCGGCCGACGTGAGATATGGGCGCCTGGGGTATGGACGGTGAGACGACCAATAGCATTGGCAACGAATCATACGAGCTGCCAGCAGCAGCAGCAGCAACAACAACATGAACAACAACAGCAACAACAATATGAACAGCAGCAACAATATGAACAGCAGCAACAACATGAACAACAGCAACAACAACGTAACAACAAAGGCAGCGCCGGCTTATCTCGACGAGTTGGCAATAGGGAAGACCTCTTTCGGCGTCTTCCCTCCGGGCCTCTGGCTCGCTTCATTGCGTCGTGTCCATCGGAGAACAGATCTGGCTAGAAAAGTAAAGAATGACAGCTGAATTGGAGAATGGGCAAGCAAAATCTAGACGGAGATACAGAGGACAGAAAGGATGGTATGTTTAACAACAATCGCAAAGACTACAACAGTAGTAGAAACAACAACAACAACAACAACAACAAAAAACAGGGACGACAATCATGATGACGATGATGGTGATGATGATGATGGCGATGATTAGACGTGCGACATGACAGACTTCTGCTATATGGGTCTGACTAGCGCGACGTTTCTGGCCCGTCCTCACTCAGCCCTTCGTCCAGAGTTCTGTTAGTTTAGTTCGCTCGTTATCTTAATAGTGCACGCGCAATGCACGAGCGTGCATTGCGTCGGCTTGTAGTCCACACAACAGAACGGAAATAGCGGACGAGATGGAAAGAAACCGACTTTGCTGGAGCTTGCCGAGAATAAGCTTTGCAGCTTGCCGCGGCACGAAGACGAGAACTAACGAAGACGCCGACGTTTTCGTCTCGAGCAACACACAGAGCGCAGTGAACGGGCGTGGCCGGGTTTATCTTCTGTCGCATGCTCATGTATCGATCGACCAGAAGCGGCAGAGTGTAACCGACAGTTCTTCTAGTCGTACAAACGGTTGTAGCTATGGTAAACAGGCAGTGGTTGCAGGGGTGGTATCAGTAAAGAGTAAAAAAGAAAGAGTTCGAGGCGAGAGTGAGATTATCGCTGACGTAGTAGTAGTAGAAGCTGACATGTAGTCAGTCCGCCCCCCCCGCTCCTCTCGAGTGCAGTGCAGCGCGTGATGAACTAGGAGTGCGCGCGAATGTACGCGGGGGGCACAGCGAGACAATGGCATAGCACGGGGCGATAGTGAGACGGCGACATTAAGAGATAAGTAAGTTGGACAAACGAAGCTGTAGGTAGGTCGATGGGTATTCGGATAGATAAACAGATCGAGGTATTTCAGATTGATTGCGCTGCTGTTGATGACGAGCAGAGAGACGGAGAATATTAGGAGAACAGCGCCACATGACAAACAGTTGTCGGTCATTTATCACGCACCGTATGTGATAAGAGTTCCTACAGAGGGATATACAGGCGAAGATGAAGATGAAGGGAGTAAACGAAGGAAAGAATGGAAGGAAGACAGAGCGGGAAAGGAGGACGGGGAACTGCTCACCAGACCGCAAATGCGCATATTCCATATGATTCACAGGATAGCGACTCGTATCATGGTGGTTGGTGGTGGTGTGGTGGCACTCGTCACGACGATAATTGTAACGGTGATGATGTCGGATACCCCCCTCTCTTCTTTGAGGGTCGTGAGTCTTCACGTGCGTGCCTGCGTGCGTGAGCAGATGGACGCTGGTGAGAAGATGAAGACCCGAGTCTCACCAGTGAGACCCGAGTCTCACTTTGATATTGGCCATCGGCACATTTTGGCTGTAGGCTGAACAAATGGCCGCCTGGTGCACATTAACACACAAAGGAACTGATTCGAGAGTTCGAGATTAAAAAGCAGGCGAGCAAGACGAAACAAAACGAAAGATAAGCAAATCGTGAGCAAAATGGAGAAGCCAAAACGATGAAGATACGGGCTTTCTGGGTGAGGATGAGATAGTGGTAGTGAGATGGAATGATACCTGGGTGTGCGTATAGAGGGGGTTATGGAGGACACAACGACGCGCGGCGAAAGACGAGAACCACCAGCCCCCCGCCACCCCCAAAATGGTATCTCGTGTAGGTAGTACCTGCCATTAAACTCGTCGGGAGTGAGTTTTTTTTTTGAAGTGAATGAATGACGGCTGATGTGACAGCACCGGCTAGGTGACAGCTCTGTCGTCCTGTTTCCCCTCTGTTTTTTTTTTATTTCCCCTCCACCTACCCGTCTCACGTGCTGAACTGACGGCCAGGAGAAAAGAGAAGCGGCGCGATGCTGAACTTCTGACAAGCGGCTGCCTTTTTCACCATGTTAGGTTAACATCAACGGGGTGGGTGTCGGTTACTGGTCGCGCGGTGCCCATTGCTTCTGCGTTCACCTGCCTCTGCTGTGATGGGTGACGTCGAAGTTGGTGGTGATCCCTGGTTGTGTCATCGGAGTGCCCGTTTGGCCATTGGGGTGGGGCGTGTAGCCCCAGGGCCTCGGAGCGGCCGCCTCCACCACCACCACCACCACCACCACTTATCCGATCATTACTGTCACTGCTGCTATTGCTACCAGCTGGCTCACTCACTCGCTCGCTCACTGAACATCTCTATGCGTTGGCCGCAATGGAAATGAAGGAAAACTTTGTGGGTGAATCATCTTGTCAAAGCGTTGTAGCTGCTGCTGAAACTCCTATTCGCATTCGAACCGCACATTTTTCTTCTTCAGTGTTAGACGTGCGTCGACGCGCGCGATGAATCGACGAGAACTGACGGGTGCTATGGGTACCTATTACAATAATTGCATGCTTGTGTAGGAGCCAAAAGCTACCACTAGTCACTCAAGCGCCTCGTCGGCGTGGGCAGTCGAAATAAGAAGCGACGTTTCAACGGTGCGCAGTTGATGCACGCTAAACTATGTGGCACCATGGCGACGATTAATTAGCTGACACGTGTTTCTTCTTAAGCGTTTATCCCGCGGGCTAGATCTGATCCCGTAAGCCACGTGGTTGAACCACTGGGGACATTTGAAGAGTTCGAGGTTATTGTGTCCCCTTAAACGTTTGCAATTGCCTGATTTGCATAGCAGTTATCTCTATCTAGCTAGACATCTTGGGCACGCCAGTCAGATAGGAGACCAAATAGATGAGCCTATACTCTAACAAACGCTTAAAACAAATTATACCAAGCATTTGTTTTCCATAGACTCTTGATCCATAGACTTTACAATAGATCGAATTAGGTGTTATATGTTTAATCTATCGCGTAAGGAATTTTATACACTGGAATGCGTCGACAGCATTGTACATTGTATTTACTTGTACTAAATTTGGACAGTGTGTACTCGAATTCGTTAATGCACATTGCCTGTTTTTCTGTCTGCTTGACAATGTATTTTATAATTCCTATTTTTTTCTCGTCTAGGTCATTTGATATTATATATAAGTATAGAAAATCAAATTCATTGTTTTTCCCATTATGCAAGCGATTATATAATTCCATGGTAATTTAAGGGAACATTTCTGACTATTCCTCTGTTACTCTATGGGGGTTTTCTTTCGAGGGTTTCTCTTTGTCAGTCGGTAACGTTGCGTGGAACAAAATGCAGTTTCCTACGCGACTCCTTCGCTCGTATCGATGCCCGTTAGTGCTTAATCAAGTTTTAAACTGTTGGCCAAAACTTTTTAAAAACCGAACTTTTCTCCTCCTCTTCCCTTTCTCATTCGTAGTTATCTGCGAAATCATTTTTCTACGTCCGTTCACTGTCTTTTCTTAATCTTGGCACTGATATTGCGTGCCCCATTCTCTCTCTGTATATATATATATATATATATATATAAAGTATCCATCGATCTCTCTCCCAACCTGCTGCAGTTGCTTAGTTCACCTTGGGCATCTTCCTGTTAGGGCCGCCATGGGTTGTCCAATACCCGATTGCCGCTATCGACGATGGCGTTGTTGGATCGTTATCGGCGTTCGCGCCGGCGACACATACTCGCTCGTATACGCTTCTCGAACGAAACGAACTAACGAACTAGGTAATGAAGCAATTAGGTTAGCTGCTGTCTGCTGAGGTCTGAGGCTGCTGCCACGGCCAGCGTCACGTTGCGTCCATCCAATGGTTTTCGTCGTCGTCGTCTGGTCCAGAGCACCTGGAACAACGACGACGCGCCGCAGATGCGTAGTTTGCGGTGGATGGTGTGGCAAATGGCATACGGCGTCCAGGCGGTGGGTTACGACTTCGGTGACATTAGAGAGGTCGCGTGGCGCGGCGTGGCGTGTTACGAACGACCCGGAACACGAACTACGAAGAAAGCGTGAAGGAACGTCTTTGTCTCCTATGCATGCGGACTGAGTATACGACTACTACCACCTCTCACGCAACTACTTAGGTAACGAAAGAGGTAGAGGTAGAGTGAGAGAGAGAGAGAGGTAGATAGAGGGACAGAGAAACAAACTCTATTAGAGAGAAACAGAAGACGACGACGACGACGAGGATGGCAAACGTGAAAAAAGTTCAATGACCTGCCATTGACCTTCCGCTCTGGGCGGGCGGCGGCTCTCGGAGCAGTAAATCGCTCCCGGCAGTCATTACGTGTATTATTACGAGTGACAGTGATGTCGCCGCTGTTCATACAGCTAGCCGCTATGTGCGATCCCAGGTGATCTATATATATAGATATATTTATATATATATACATATATATTTATGTATATATATATATATATACACATATATATATAATTATATATTTATATATATTAATATATATATATATATATATATATATTTAGATCACCTGGGATCGCAAACAGAGGATGTATATATATATATACAAGACCTTCCTTAATTGCTTCTGCTGTCACCTGGGCTGGGATTTTGCGGCTAGGCGAGTTATAGGCGTGTGTTTCGGCCAACGTTGCGATCACAGTGACGCTGCTGTTGGCGCGGCGACAGTTAATATTATTATTATGACAACTGCCTTTATTTATAGCAACTTGTTTGAGGCCTTATAACATTTATTTTTATGACCACCAAGATTAGCATAATCATTGTTGCTATAAATGTGCACTTTGCATATCCTGGCGTACGGTGCCACGTGGTTGATGATATTATTATGATTATTATTATCATCATCATTATCATCATCATTATTTGTGCTGTAATGACATCGAAGAATGTTCGTGTCTCTTTTATTGACTTTGTCACTGTCTTGAATAGATCTTGTCGAGGCCAAATTTGCGCGAGTTATGCCGCGATGACAAAAAGATAAATGGGATCCCTCGCTCATACGTGACTTGACTTCGAGCCGGATGAGCTCACGTGATGAGCTTCATGAACTTCAGGATGGCATACAAGTGGATTTGTGACTTCAACGTAGGACTATTACGGAAATAGGTGGACGGATTCCGCTGTTATGGCTCAGCCTCAGCCGGTGTAGGGCTTGGTAAACTAGGCAAACTGTTCATATTTATGTAATAGTGGAAATGCGGACATTTCATGGCATTGCATAAGTTCGTCGTATTGCATATACGACTAGAATTAATGTTTTCTACTCTTATTCGTGGTTTGGAATTATGATCATAGGCGATAGAAATGTGGATTACAATGGATTAGGGACTGCTTTAGGTAGGAAAGGTGCGCTTATGATCTACACAATATTTAACTATATAATGGAGGCGTTAGTAAATGTCTGTTGACAGTTTAATTGTGTATGAAAATAGAAATATTCAGCTGGAAAGGCCGTTTCCCTAATCGTGCCATAGCGAACGCATTTTAGAATTTTTCAGTAAAGGCGCGTGTTTATATATATATAAATATAGAGAGAGAGAGAGAGAGAGAGAGATATAAAGGCGTCTGGCTTGTTATCTAGGCATGTATATATCTATAGACACGCCGTCTTAAACTTCAGCATGTTAACAAAAGAGACGAAGTGTACTTACATTGCATAGCCTTGATTGCGTTAATTAGTGGGCTACGTAACTGGCAAGTCCTTATATATATATATATATATATATATATATATATATATAGGAAAGCCAGTGTTCTAAGCACTTTAGATCGTTTCGGTCCCCCGTGAAGCGCAGAGTGAATTTCTTTGGCTGGTACTCTTTGATATAAAAACCTTATGGCCGTTTCCGCGTAGGGCAATCACTGTCATTCTATATAGGCAAGCGTTCCGGTTCTCTGTGCCGCCAACACACACACACATACTTGTGCGCGCATATATGTGTATGCATATATATATATATATATATATATATACCTGTATATATATATATATATATATAGCTGCGACAACTGACGTTCGGCGTTAGGTTAGCACCGGCGTCGTCCTTTATACTTAGTAGCGGCCAACGATTATGTTAGAAGCTTCCGTCCGGAGTGTTAGTCGTGCGGAGTGCATAAGGCTGCGGTGTATATTTATATAGCTTCCTTCTTGTTTAGGAAAGCAGCTTCTACCGTTGCTGCTGCTGCTGTCGCTGCTATGTAGGGGGTGTCCTGCCGGTCTCGTTTCGAGAGGAAGACGACGATGACGACGGCGACGACGACAACAACAACAATAACAATACTAACAACAGCCACAACAACAACATGAATAGCAACAACAACATGAATAGCAACAACATTGACAGCAGCACGATTAGCAACAATAATGACAACAATCACAACAATAACAACAACAACAACAACACGAATAGCAACAATAACAGTGACAATAACAACAGCATGAATAGCAACAATAATGACAATATTCACAGCAACAAAAACAACGACACGAATAGCAACAACGATAACAACAACAACAACAACACAAATAGCAACAACAATGACAGCAACAACAACAAAGACAACAACAGCGACGTGACGAAGTTGATGTGACGTCAAGCTACTTTCTCCATTCGTTGATAGAGCGAGAGAGAGAGAGCTGGAGGCCGCTGGAGTGGGTGCTCTCTGAGTGACGAGCGCGATGGGGTGGGGTGTCGTGCTTTTAACTGGCTTTCGGCGATCTGCAGTGGCGGCGAAGGCGGAGGTCTATGGTCCCCCCCCCGGTCGACGGACGGTAACGACTTTATGCTGGTGATGGAGGTAGTCGTGTTCGTCGTCGTTGTTGTTGTCGTCGTTGTTATTCGCTGGTTAGACTGCTATATTCGACTCTCTATTCTATGGTCTCGGCCGTAGTCCACGACGCCTCGTCAGCTTGCCAGCCTGTATGGCTACCAGCCTGTCCCGCCCTCACTGCGGGGTTTTCGTATCGCGTCACCTCACTTTACTGCCTTGACTGGCTTCGATCCGGTAAAAGTTGAATGAATAATGGTCGTTGCTGTTGTAGTCGTCGTCGTCGTTGTTGTTGTTTTTGTTGTTGTTGTTGTTGTTGTTGTTGTTCTTGCTGCTGCTGCTGCTTTTGTCGTCGTTGTTGTTGTTCTTGTCGTCATTGTCTATTTGTCGTTGTTGCAACCTCCCCGTCTCAAGTAGGCTCTAACGTTGGTTAAGCTCACAGCGTGAACTTACCAAAGTGCCTAAGGTCGTTAACTTAGACAGCTTGTTTTGCAGCCGGGGACGACGAGATTGGCTGACGACGATTGTTGCGTGAAGATAACGGAGGGCATATAGATCCATAGATGGAAAAGTGTCGAAGCTCCGAAACTTCGAGGGTGATGGCCATGATGATGATGATGCCGATGATAGCAACGAGAGTTCTGTTCTCCATTCTAAAGTCACGTTGTGTGTGTTAACTACCCGGCGCCATGTTGCATTCCGGCATAGCCCTGACGAAAGACGGCGTTCCTCAGTTGACGCCCAGGAACTATCGTAAGCCTAGCAGCTACAAGAGTGGATTTAATCAGCGGGGATTCGGTGAGGATCTTGTGACATTGCTGGCAAATAGTTGACTTGGCGTGGAGCTATTAAGTCGTTAAGCTTAGAGATTGCACTAATTATTGGAACATAGCCCCCACTATGACAGTAAACCTGAGTAGCAGCAGCAGCAACAACAATAACAACAACCAAACAACAGAACATTTAAATGTTTTGATACATGGTGGGTCGACCCATATTGAGAATCTCATTCATATCAGGAATGTCAGGGCCCAGACGCGAACGCTGACAGGCTGATCTTTAGCCACCCGCGCCACGTTGAGTATGAATAAAGCAGGCCCTCGATGTTGGGACTGGCACCATCACGGGCCCACTGCCGAGTAGTTTCATTCATCTCCAGCTGAAGATCTTTTGACGAGCTGCCAAACTGGGGAATTTCACATCGTTAAGCGTTAGCTCTGAGAGATGTCTAGAACATCTGCGGAGCCTTTTGAGTTCTAGGTTTGGCCCGAGGCAGCGCCCTGTGTTTCCATCACAGCATTTCCTTCCCGCGGATGCATATATATATATATATATATATATATGATAGGTAGATACCCGCTAGGCACACTGGCTAAGCTAATCTCTTCTAATATGTGTCCTACAAACATAATGTAATATACGAAAAAAAATATGTTTATATTTTAAAAACATTATATGTTTATATATATGATAGGCAGATGGTGCCTTTTTACTGAGACCTAGTTTTTGCCTGTTTGTGAATATGTAACTTTCAACAGTCCTATTAGTTCTCGACTGTTTTCACATCGGTTAACAGCGTTGTAATAGGTGTCGAGAAATATACTATCGGGGCATGGTCTATTTTATTAGTATATATATATATATATATATATATATATATATATATATATATATAGTGGTCCAGGACAATGTAAAGAGCGATATATGAAATTGTAAAGCTCGTTAAAGCAAATATTTTTTTCATGGAACATGATCTCTGAGAAGTCTTGTTTCGGAGTGAAAGTGAAATTACTACAATTTGTGACACTGGCGTTTTTGCCTGACATAAAAGCGCAAAATGTGCAATTGTAAGACAACCAGTCCTCCTACAGGAACTAAGCACGCCGTTGTGTTCGTGAGAAAATTCTGCTACCTCCGAAGAACATACCACGCCGGCCAGAAGATGCGAAATGGTCGTTTGGAACAGAATTCGCCAAAATGAAACGATTTTATTAGCTTTCACACCCAATACCTCAAAATCGTTACTTTACAACCACTCACAGCACTCAAAACTAATACATTCAGGCAAACGCACATTTCGTGGCGATCATGTTGGTAACAAACTTATGCAAATGCGAGCGGTAGTTGCGGAGTAATTACGATTTTCGGCGGGCATGTCGAGATTGAGCTCATGCATAAATGACTGTGCGGCGACGTTCACTACCGCCGACATGTCGCAACGTCGCGTCAAGCACTCTTGCTAATAGTTTGAAGCAAGCCATCGTAAACACGCGTTTCTTTTTTCCCGAACTGTATCTGATTGTATATGTATATCGTATTTCATTAACACAATACCGTAGTCATTATACTTGTCTCTTCTTGATCTGTACAAGAGACACTAAGGCACGTTTATATTCTCATACGATCGATTATTATTTCAGATGAGCAGCTGTCTAGAATAAAAAAAACATTTTAAGGAGGTTTTTTTTTAAATTCTAGATCGTCCTCCGCCCCCTACGGGATTAGAACTTAACCTGAGGTATATCTTCAATGCACCGAGGGCCGGACATATATATATATATATATATATATATATATATATATATAGGGGCATGCACTTACAGAGACAGCTAAAAAAAGAACGCCAGCGAGCCTAGGAAACAGCAGACAACTCATCAGATTCATAGTTGCTGCTCTTTTACCGGAAGTAACATGTGTTGAAAAATTGTGCTACTTTTGCTGATCCCGTCAATGGCATTCGTGGCACTGGCTGCGGTCCGGTTTGATGTCCGGATCTGTTCTGCTCTATCCTCTCCTCCTGTCTATCTTTACGTTTTGTTTGCTAACACTAGTGGCTAGTGTTGCTAGGTCGAGATTGTGTTGATGCTGCCGCCACCGGCCTATATCTGTTGTGTATAGCAGCAGCCTGCGAATGGACACAGTTCGTAAAACTAATACTTTTACCACTTCTTAGTACTACTACAACTACTAACCACAACTAAAGAAATCCTTTCGGGGCTGACTCTCAGCCAAGATTTAACGTCCATGGGACTGCTTTTCGCATTGCTTCATAGACGGACCCCCATAAATACAAATGTGCAACGGTGGGGCTCGAACCCGCGCACCTGCTATGTGTCTCCTCCGATCGCGAGGCGTAGACGCATGCCACCACGCCACCGGGCTCGACACTACTAACTATAACAACTACTACTACTACTATTACTACGACCAATAATAATGAGTGATTCTCGTAGAAACGTACTGGTAAGAAGGGTACTACTCGTTAAAGTGCTAACATTCGCCATAGTTTGTCGTTTTCGTTGTCGTCGTCGACTTCGCTGTAGCCAGCCGTTGTAGCCATTATAGGTTCGCCTACTCTACGTAGCCAGCACCAATAGAGAGAGCTTTACTCACTCGGTTTACCCAGGCAGCCGGGTAGGATCAAGCTCGAGGGACCTTGGTCGTGGTGACGACAAGAGCGACTCTCAAGGTTGTATAGTAGGCATGCTGATTATGGTAATGATACTTCGGTGCTGCTGCTGCTGCTGCTATGACGACGAACGGTGAACGGAATGTCACGACGGACACATTCCGACATCGGCTGTTAGACCGGTCGGTGGTAGCCCCATGTAGTGATGCCCCGGCGTTCTTGATGTTCTTCAGCCCTGGGTGTCTGTTGTTTGCTGCTGCTGCTGTTTACAGCGCCCCAGCGTCCGATAGAACAGGAACGTACGAGAACACATGTTCCTGGCTCTACCAGGCTTACTAGCTGCTTACTCTCTGCTTGGCTGAAGAAACAGCTGGCTGGAGTCTGAAGGCTGTCCCTTGGGTTATCTCACACCCCATCTCTCTCTCTCCCTATGTCTCTTCTTCTCCCTATTTCCGTCTTTACGCTTCGCTCTCTGTGTATAAGTGTGGGTGTCTCTGCTACGTTCGAGCGGGCAGATAGATTTGTGATCTTTGTGGTTACAAGTCGATGAGGTTGCAAAGCGAAGCATCGCCTGTTCTGTAATCGACACTGCGCTACTCTGGGCACGATGTGTCCGGCGGCGGGACACCGGACAGCACATGGCAGTTCTTGTTCTCGTCCAACCAGTCGAGGAATTGATAGGTATCACCTAACCATCTCGTTAGACTCTATAAAACCAAACCTACTACCTGTTTGCCGTCGCTTTTAGTTACGCCCTTTAACGTAAACGAAGGCAATGCAGGCACGTCAGTTCCGCTGCTACTGCAGCGGCGTTTGATGGCACCGATGACTACCGATGTTGGTTCAATGGTGCTGGGAGTTGTCGATCGCGTCAGTTAAGGATAGTGACAATTTGCCATAGACAATCTACGTATAGAAGACGTGTGTTCGGCCAGGCTGGCCAGCGAATCTTTCTTTGTCCGGAATCGTTCATCAGACAAAAGGTGGCCGTAATTGTGATAGACAATGACCCGGTCTGCGTTCGGATTCTGGTATTTGCGGAAAATGTTCAGTTTGATCTGGTATCTCTTTTACACGTTTTGAAGTAATGATCTATATACGTTTCTGATTTCATTACCGTTCTTCAACGATTTTTAGTAATCTATGGGAGGATCATAATTGGGTGCAAAAGCAACTGTTTATTTGTTAGTGAGACTTTCAGGCAATCCTAGAGCCACGGAGGTTTATGCCAACACTACGTACCGTAGACGAGTAGAATCGGGTATAGTTCAGAAGTGGGCCGAATTTTCGACGAACTGCGGGGTCGGAACGAACCTAGGCAAACATCAGGGAGCATCAGGGAGCAGCGTGTTTCGAAGAACGAATACCATCAACTTAAATAAAGAACAATATGAACATAAATCGACGTCCGTAGAGCAACATGGCCGAAGGGGTAACAACATTCTGCAGTTGTTTGTTTTACCTGTTTCCATTTCGTTTGTTTCGTTTTTGATCCCGCTTTCCTGCAGAAGCAGGTGGCAAAGCAACTACCCTTCCGAGCCAGAAGGGACTGGGCCTTTTTCAAACAGACCCTTGAACGATTTGCCTTCAGCCATATCGCGTTGTACGCTTTAGACTTTAGTTCGCATATGCGCTTCTTTCATATACATGTGTGTTTCTTTCTGTCTGCATGCGTACGTTGTTGTTGGTGTTAATATTATTGTTGTTGTTGTCGGAGAACAACACTGCAGTAGAAAACAAAAAAAATACAAGTGGTTCTTACTCAAGGAATTTAAAGCTTATCACATACACATTACGCCAAGTGCAAACCAATGCAGCACAACTCCACAGTTTGTACGGTGGATATACGTGCGGTTTTTGTGGGAGCGACATTACTAATATTGCGAATAGAGGGCGCAAAACTGATAGGCTACCTTTTTTTGTCTAAGGTAGAAAAAAATTAGAAAAATCTCGCGTAACTCGCGCTTAGCTGTCTGCGCGTACACACCTCCTGATTACTGCCTACTTGAACATGGATGTTAGTACTATTTGTACGACTTGCAATTTTCATGATTGTTTGCTATTGTTGTGAGCATCTCCAGTCGAGTCCATTTTGGTGGTGTGATTTTCTTCGTTGGTTTTCTCTTTTGTTGCTGCTGCTGCTGATGCTGCTGTTGCTGTTTATCGCCCGATGCACGACCGCGTCTAGAAGCGAGGGCCGGGCGTTGATCGTGTGTGCGAGGGTGGCCAAGGAGGCCATCTTCACAACGTTTGGCTTGACGTATTTATTTCACCGGGCTCTTCTGCACTGGGCCTGCCTGCCGCACGCCCTTCTCCTCGCTCCATGCGGTTCTCGGCATAATTACTTAATTTGCTCGTCACGATCGAGCGAACGCCATCACTCCCTATGATATTGTTGTTTCTATGTGGCATGAAGTCGTCATTATTATTACTCAGCCGAGCCAGAAGGGACTGACTGGGCCTTCGTCAGACAGACGCATTTCTTTAAAAGAGAAACGCTGGTTGGTTGTGCGTTCTGGATGGGTCCAGGCGTTACACGACCTACTGTACCTACTCCTCAGACCTGTGAAACGGCGAGGTATGGACTTCAACGTATGGACAGACACAGATCAGCTGCTTGCTTGTGCTTTACGAAATGCGCATCATTTGCAGGCGGATTATTTTTAGAAAACTCCAACTGGTTACGCACTTCATGTTGTTTACTTATCAGCGAGGGACTTCCCGTAGACGTCATCTACTGTGACTTCAAGAGTGCCTTCGAAACTATGCCCCACGATCTACTCATCTCCGTACTGCCATCTAAAGGAGTTGGCCCTGATTCTGATTTTTTGAGGGATCGGACTTTCAGAGTAAAAGTCGGAATGACATTATCAAGAGAGGGTAGTGTACTTACTGGTTGTCCGCAGGGTACTGTACTAGGAAGCCTATTGTTTATGTTTTTTATCGATCAGGTCAAACACATTCTACCCAAATCGGTTAAATATGTAATATATGCTGACGATATCAAGCTTTACATGCCTGTTCGAGATGATAATGATGCGAACGTGCTTCAATGTGTACTAAACGACTTTATTGTGTGGTCGTCAAAGATGGGTCTAAAATTATCCGCCCACAAGTGTGGAGTCCTGCATCTCGGTAGTAGAAATACCAAGCATAACTACATGTTAGACGGCATAGTTCTGACAAAAATGGAGTATGCAAAAGATCTTGGTGTGCGGTTCTCGACGTCCTTAACATTCACTGAACAGGTTACACATGTTGCCTCAAAATGCTCACTTTTGTGCAACTGGATAATTCGGGCGTTTGTGGTAAGAAGTGCCTCTGTATATTTAAAACTGTACAAATCACATGTTGTGCCACTATTGATATATGGATGCCGGGTGTGGAACCCACCAAGGCTTGGTGACCTTGCATTACTAGAAAGAATGCAGCGTCGCTTTTTAAGGAGGGTTGAAAGGCGTTGTCGGATGGAAAGGCACGCCCTCGAGCTTAAATCAGTGACCGAGCTGTTTAAAGAAGCTGACATAAGACAATTGCGCCGCCTGATTAAGAACGAGGACCTGTTCGACGTAATGTTTGAGGTACAAGCTACGTCGAGTCGGGCTGGGTTTGTCATTAGGCCTCCAACCCAGACTACAAATGCTAAGGTATTGCACCTGTACCCATGGAGACTTGTGAAGCAATTGAACGAATAAGAACTAAAATTATTGTGAATCAAATTTGTGCAATCGAAAAAAAATTGTGTACATGGTGCGAATCAAATGTGTATAAGTGAAATAATTTGTGTACATGTTGTGAATGGTATTATATCCCCTTTTATGATAAATAAAAGAGCGTTTCAATCATATATATATATATATATATATATATATATACGGGACGGAGTGGAAAAGACTTGGCCACTAGAAGTGGCGGATTTGGTCCCGGCGGGACGCAAGCACGGCTCTAACGCGTTAGATAATAAAATTCTTACCGTAGCGCAGTAAACCTGTGTGCTTTACTGGGCTTATTAAAACGGGCCCGGCTACATTCGCGCTCTCTGGTGGAACTTATGTACGATGCGTTTTTTAGCCATATACTACCTGATGTGTTCGAAGCGGGGCTTTTCAACTGCCAGTTGTATTTTTGCAGTGTTGCGCCAGTGTCGTTCTGTAGATAATTGAGGTGGCACAGTTTCACTTGATCTAGGGACAACTCTCAGCGTACCTGACAGCGTTAAACACCAACGTTTTCTTTAACAGGGTGACGTTTGATTTATTTGCCGATACGCGCAACAGACTGGCAGACTTGGCACAAGCAGGCATGTTGAGGGTACAAGCAACCTTCGTCGACAACCTCCTCGTCGAGAAGTGGAAGCTGAGGCTTTCGCTCTAGATGGGTTTTTCCTCGGCAACTGCTACCAACCTATCTGAAATTGCCAATTTTTTTGTGCTCACTGCGAAGCTATAGCGTTTATAAAAAGTATGCATACATAAAACAAATATAGTAGAGTGTATACACATACAAAGCGCGCTATACAGGCAACTTCACGGCTAACGAGTCATAACGTCACGTAAAGTTGACATTTTAGTCCGTATTCTTACCCAGTGGGCAGTCTATGATAGACTTCTACGGCCTACATTGGGAGGGAGCTATGAAAGAGACCGACGGAGAAAATTGAATGTTCGGCTGAGGGCAACTATCTACTAAAGGCAACTTGCTTGGCAATGTGTCAGAGTTTTGCATTCACCAACGAACCGCAGGATAGCACCTGTGTGCATTTGTGAATGCGTGCACCATGCATATTTATAAGTACATTTACAAATAAATGCCTATTATAAATCCTCTAAGTCGTTCAACTATTGTTATCTCATTTCGATCGGTCGCAGTGACACGGCGTAGCGATGATGTTGAAATCGCTTGAGTTCGAACGGCTGATGCTGTTGTAGCCACCATTAGCTGATTCTATGACTCATAGATTTTTTTTTCGTTTCAGGTAAGCAGCGAGACGCAGCTCGAGTCACCAGGACATCAGCAGCAGGGTATTGGATTACATCAATTGAATAATACAGCTTATTAAAAATAATCCGACAACTTCCTTACTTCATATTTGTGCTTTGCCGACTCGACTTTGGCGAATGTTCCTACCTGAGAGTATTATAATCTCTTATGATTGAATGGGACGCAGGTAATAAATAATTTGTTTAATTCAAGCGAGATAGTACGTTAAAAAATAATTACTTAAATATACAAAAAAAAACTGAAGCCGGGTGCCGAACACAGTTCAGCTCACCGTCTCGCCATTGTAACTGTCGCGAAACGGTTACCACTGACGACATTTACTTGCTTCGATTTCTGATGGATGAGATTATCGATTGCCGTTCTGTTTTCGTTACAAGCCAACTACGTCCGGTGCTGCTGCTGTTTATACAGACCTGTCGGTGACTAGCATTCGCGTATTTCTCGTTCCGTTTATGGGAAGACGAACGCAAAGCTAAAGAAAATAAAACGAAATAATAACGAAATGGTGGCGTCAGTCAGGGTGGCGAAATCGTGTTTGCGCTGAGGGTCCGATTCTAATAGGTGAAACGACGGTCGTGTTGCCGGTTGTACCCACGACAATCCGCGCGTTCTCGTCCTCTACCGGCAACATGGCCTGCTCCAAGCCGCTGTTTACTTAGATCGGTAAGCAGCAGCAGCAGCAACAGCCACATCGAAATGAGAAGCGAGTAGAAATCGTCTGGCATTTCTGTTGCTTTCTCTCCATGCATATATGTATAGTAAATGTATCTTTCGTTCTATTCAAATACATTTCTTGGGTATTGGAACGACACTAGTAGTGAAGGTAGACAATAAGGCGCAAATCGAGTTCATAGCATGAAATACAATCAGAAGACGACGACACAAAGACGACGTGCCTTTGTACGGGAGCCAGAACCGCATAATATGAGGTATGCTTGAGACGCTGGGAATTTAGTTCGCCTAATTTGACCATGATGGCAAAAAATACGTGTGGGCAGGCGCACTGTCGTGGTGAAACCGCAGAAGTTCTCTTCTGCGTCGCGAGCCATAGTGCTACATATGATGGGCTATTTCGGCTGGGCCGAGAGCGTTGCGTAGTTATTCCGACTTATGGTTCTCTCTGTAAGAAGGCAGTCAATTACATCTTAATATTGTGTCTGTTCAGTTTATTATTTTCATACGCACGCTCATTACAGGACATTCGTGTTTCATACATCGTTTTACTTGTCTCTATTAACTTTAATAATTATTTACTTTAGATTATTACTTTAGAGAATACTGTTTGCGTCCTAGAAACCGTCGCAAGTACCTTTCCAATTAAAATATGTCTTTTTGAAAGCCCTTAGCCGCATGCCGTCCACTCCCTTGTGGCATTTTCCCCTTCTGGAGTAAGGTGGTGGATCTAGATTTCGTCGGGGGTTATGAATCGGCCCAAAAGTCTTTCGGATTTTGTTTCAAACGTTCCAGATTGTTTTCCGAAATTGATATATATATATATATATATGCCAGCCTATTTTCAACTATTGAGGTATGGTCTCACGCTCTTTCAGACGCTCCGACTTTGTTCATACCAAATATGATTTTATCTGAGGTTCTTCGTTGCCACTATCTACGCCAAGAATTTTGATTTGCAAAGGCATAAGCGAGTGTATCGATTTCTTAAGGCCTACTATATCTAATTTGAAAGTTGGATGTTTTCAAGTCTAAAGTTATTTGCGACTCTCTATTGGTATACGATCTGAGCCCCTTAGGTCGGAGCTACGCGAATATGTTCGCGAGACTCTATTTTCGTTACGAGGCATATATATCTATATCTATATATATATATATCGAGACAGATACCCGATGCGTGATGTTTCCTCGAAAAACTGGAAACAGGTTTGCATACAAAGTGTTGCTGCTACACCAAAGTAAAAGGGTTTATGTGCAGAGTCTAGATACTTCTATCGGACACAGTGTCGAGTAGGCGGATAGATAGATGGAAGGATGGATGCGCGCGCAGGCATCCAGCCGAGACGGCGTAAAGAGAGACTCAAACGCCTCTTGTACGCGGCAAATGTGTCGAGAGAGGCTCAAACTTCTTTGATCTGACCAGATACACTCACTCGTACATACACTCACAGGCTCACCGACACATCAAACGGCCAGGACTGGTAGCGCAATGCTGCTATAATAGCAGAAGTCTACTCTTAAACACCACCCCCGTTGCGTTCGTTGTTGAGCTTAGCTTGCTTTACTCTACGTCGTCGTCGTCATCAACGTCGGCGTTGTTGTTGTCTGGTGCTGTTGTTGTTGTTGTTGTTGTTGTTGTTGCCTGGTGCTGTTGTTGTTGTTGCCTGGTGTTGTTGTTGCTACTCTGGCCGTCATCACGTCCTCTAGGTGTTCCGCGCTTCTGTGTGTTTGCCCACACAGACTGAGATGGGCAGCGCCTACTGGGCCTTTGGCTTTGGGTGGGCTTTGGACTATGTATCGTCCCACGTCACTCTCCTTTTTCTCTGTGGCTCCTACTCTCTCGCACGCTTGCGCGTGTGTGTGTGTATTTGTGCTCTGAAGCCGCTATCTTGAAGCCGTTTCCATCGCCAACCCATCAAGCACCCACCCAGGAAGGGCAGCCGGCCGGGGGGCGGTCGGGCAAGCGGGCAAGCCTCAACGATCTTGTGGGCTTTTGGCATTTGCTTGTTGTGATTTATCGCTGGCTGGCGGCTGGCTTTGGTGCTGCTGCTGCCTCTGCTGTTACTACTACTACTACTTCTACTACTACTAGTACTTCTGCTACTGCCGCTGCTGCGCCTACATCTATAGCTAGCCACTACATGCAGTACCCCCGCGCCCCCTCCGCTTCCCGAACACCCCCCACCGGGTCGACCATCTAATCAGTGCACGAGCACTTCTTACATTGACAACGTACTACCTGGCGCTACTTGCGCATAGTAACTTACCCGGCCATACGGCGACGACCGCGATCAGGATAGGATCGTACGATGAACCTCGGAGCACGACTGAGCCAATGAGTGGTGTGAAGATGATGAACATGGTGATCATGGCGATGATGATGATGCCGATGATTGAGTTGATGATAGTGATTAGAATGATGATGATGATGATGGTAATGATGACGATGATGATTTGGAGGATGGGGATGAGGATGAAGATGGAAGCGTAGAAGGTGTTGATCATGATGGCGGTGTTTCAGAAGTCACCCACCCCATGCCAACGACACCGAAGCTTCGCACTCACTTGGGGGCGGTTGGTGCCCCACATGACGGTCGTCTCCCGATGTGAGGAAGAATAATGTTGATGCTGATAGTGTGCAATCGACGCTATAGAACTCGCAGAGAGAGAGAGAGAGAGAGAGAGAGGGATAGAGGAGGGGCGGGAGACGGATAGGGCGTAATCAGTGCATAGTACTGCTCCCAGTAGCGCTACCGCCGCTGCTGCTGCTGCTGCCGCTGGCCCAAATGGTGATGACGACTCCAGACCCAGCAACTGCATAGATGCGCTACAGAGCATCCGCTACAGAGAGTCCGGCGGTTGCCGCCTTTCAACTCTCGAACCGAGGGGGAGAGAGAGATTCGGGCCATACATAGAGAACTATGAAAGAGAGAAAAACAGGAAACAGCATATATATATATACAGAGAGGAACATCCAGAGAGACAGAAAGTGGGGAATAGATATAGGGTGAGAATTGGAGGAAAAAGAACCTACAAGAGAGAGAGAAAGAGAGAGAAAATGTAGCTTGCTGGATCGTCAACAAAATAGGCTGCCCTTTGCTTATAACACTCCTACAGCGTCTGCTGCTGGACGATGGGGGTGGCAACGGTAACGCATGCAAACGACGGCATGGAGAATGAGTCAAAGAAAAACTACATAGCTGCTGATTGATGATGCACTCGACACTCTGGAGAGACACGCTACAAGAGAGAGAGGGAGAGCGCACGCGGTAGAGAAGATAACAGGGAAGGGAACAGGTGATGGGAGTCACGGACTGATGAAAGGTAAAACGCTTTCGGAGGTGTTGGGGAGCGGGGGGGTTGGGACGCCTCCGCTTCTACTGCTTCTTCGTCCGGTTGTTCCTCTGTTCTTCGTAGACAAGAAAAAAGGCGTGCGCGCGCGCGCTCACGATTAATAACGTGGTGTAGTGTGGGGTACGCCGCAAAATGTGCGACGTGTCAGCGCTTGTCGTTCGGTACCCCCTGAGCTACTCCTCTGGCCCTGCGTCATCTCCTGCGCGTCAGGCGCAAAGGTGCGTATTTGGGTGAACATTTTCGTACGTAGACTAGACCTCGCATGGATCCACCGGTTCGTAGCTTAGGGCCACTTGAGGCACCCACTAAGACATGAACAGCGGCGGGATTGCCATGCTGACACACGGAAGAGTCTGTCGGCAATGTTCGGCGGCAGTCGGCCACGACTATAACGCGTTGTGCTGCTGCGGGGTTAAATCGTTACGTTGGAGCACGAATTTGCCTCTGAGTTTTGCGAATTCTACCTTTTAAGGTTTGCAACGTCACTTCTTTTCAACACGCCAATTTCAAATAAAATTAGGTTTGTTTTTGATATATATATATATATTTATATATATATATATATATATATATATATATATATATATATATGCTGCAGTTCAGCAATACATGACTTGGGTACGTGTTGTTCATCTTTGGTTCATCTGCATCTCTTTGAAGTGCAGAAAGGCTCTTTATAGCGAAACCTCGACTCGAAGAGAAGCCATCAATCGTGTCGAAAGTATCAGTGTCGCCGGCCTTTATATATATATATATATATATATATATATATAAATATAGATGTTGATTTATGATTGTTTATTGATATAGACTAAGGGTGATTTAACCCCGAACATTACTGTGGCCTGCTCGTACGCAATGCAGAACGCTTAGTCATTGCCCGCTGCCGAATTTGTCTTAATTAGCCCTAATCTAATGGATTTTTTCCATTTTTTCCTAGTTTGCTCCTCGGATGTTGTTTTGCGTGCAACCTCGCTTGGAAAGACGAGACGCAATCGTTTTACCAGGTGGGAAGGCGAAGGCAGTCGAATCGAGTCTCAATTACTGCCACCACCTCTAACCGTTAACTCCGAATGTTTTGCCTTGCGCTGATTTGCGTTGATTTGCTGTGGAAAAAATGTTTCAGCGCATGTTTAGCAGGAATCCAGTTACACTAAAACCTCCGGTAGTTGCATTCGATTAATCGAGCTCTTGGCTAAATGTCGTATCCTGGCGTAGGCAGTAACGGCCGGAAACGGCCAAGATAAGTCATAAATGAGCCTTACCTCCCGTCAGAATTCTTGCAGAAGTAGAACATTTGAGCGCTGATTTTCGTCGTTTGTAGCGCGTTTGTGCATCAGTATTCTTCGGGCAGCTGTTATGGCGTGTGCTTTTACATGGATGATTTTCGTTTATGCGCACTGCCAGGCTTCATGTTCTTTGTTCGGCTGGTAATTAGTTATCCAGCGTCGCCATCGTGGAAGCCAGCCCGTGGAAGCGTAGCACTGGAAGTTGGCTTCTAAAGTTCGCTTAGCGAAGCTTTTGGAACTACACTACGTTGACGATGCATTGGCCGTCTACTCTAGTGAAACGGCATGTGCACTGTCTATCTATGTGGTGTCAGATAGCGGCCACGCACTTCACGTAATACTAAATACGTAATAATACGAAACGTAATGCTAACTTTAAGGGGTTCGTAATAGGTACTGTGAAGTGAACACTAAAAAGTTGGACCTCCTTGTTCCGTACAGGGTTACAGAGTCGTGTTTGTGTAATCTGGAGTTCCTTCGCAGAGTGGGGTTTGGTCGCTTCGGGTATGTTCGAGCTGCAATGAACTGGAAAATGAAAAAGGGGCTGCTTGTGTGACTGTTCTATATGGCGTACACGCATCTCTGTTGCGGGGTTGTCACTCTTTGGACCGAGCAATGAATATGCAGCCTGACGGGAAATTCCGTAGCTCTGCTGGGCCACTTTTGCTGTGTTTACTACCGATCTTCGCTGTGTGTCTTGACGATCCATATACTTGCCACCCTATATATAAATATATATATATATATATATATTTTTTTTTTTGCCTGTGATTATTATGTTTTATTATAATATATATATATATATATATATATATATATATATATATATATATATATATATATATATATATATATATATACGCTTTTGTTATTGTTGGTGTCAAGTACCATTAGGTGTCAAGTGATAGTGCAAAGTCTAGGTTTCATCAAATAGTTTATTATCATCGGTGGGGCTGCGGTGGTACCAAATTTGCGCTGACTTCGGGTGACCACCGTCGTCTTTTTTGTTCTTCGGCCGTTGATGGGGTTCAGCTCAGTCGGGCGATCGATTGAATGGGGTGGTTACTTAATCCATCAACGACAAAGTCACATAGATCTATCCAGAAGGAGACAGGTTACTAAACTAAAAGAAGGGCCACTAAGCCATGGCCTATCCTCTCACTTACCCTCCACTCCCCCATACCTTTTCTCTCTGCCTCTCTGTTTCTCTCTCTCTCTCTTTTATTTTCTTCTTTCTTTCTCGCGCTCTCTGTCTCGCATTCCATGTGTCTCCCTTTTTTAGCAAGGCTTTATTGGCAAAGGCGTCTAGCCGTTGGATCTATCGTTCAACAACAAGTGCAATCACCCTATTTTGCCCAGGAGCTCAGTTCTCTCAGTTTTTACGCTCTAAGGCGAGCGGTATGGTTATTGTTATGATCGTCGTCGTTCTCGTCGTTATTGCTGCTGCTGCTGCTGCTGTCGTTGTTGTTGTTCTTGCTGCTATTGTTGTTATCTTAGCAGTCGCCATCGATCCCACGATAGTCTGCGTCTGGGTTTTTGATGATGCATACGAGATGGCTGTACGTACAGGTATGTATGCGATGGGATGGGATATGATAGGACGGAGGGAGGAAGAGCTTTGCGGGCTCTGCGGTCCGCCGCCGGGAACAGGCCCAGGCCCGGCTGGAACCGGACGGGTCGTAAGCTGCGCGCAGGTGAAATACCTCCGCCGAAGCTCCGAAGCCGTAAGCATGGGTCGCTATTGTCGCTAACCTGCGCCCCGTTGTCGTTCGTTCAATGACGGGGTCGCCGATTGGTGCTTCTGCTTCGGCTGCCGTCTCTGCTGCGAATGCTGTTTTTGCTCGAGACATCCAAAGGCGGCTCTGCACAGACATTTTTGAAGTACTTGAAGTAGTTGACGACGACGACCATCACCGCCACCGCTCAACCCGCTCCTCCCGCACACAACGCCTTCCCCCCTGGCCGACCTTCTCAGCCCTTCCGTCCACCAACACCTCGACGTCTCTCTTCCCGCCGTATGTAGGCCCCATGAATGGGGTTCTCCTATGCACGGCGTCGACGCTTATCTCCGGCGGATCTACCCGCCGTTATCTGTCGTTTTACAGACACAAAGCCATGCACATAGAGAGGCATACATACACCCCTGAGCATCAACGGAGGGACTGTCTCAGTCTGCATGCTGGTCAGGGGAAGGGGGGGGGGGTGTTAGCTAGCTTGGGGGTAGCTGCAATTGTGTGGGGGCAGTGCAGGTATGGAGATGGATATATGGGTAATTGAAGCAAGTGATCGATGAGATGAGATAGCTGAATGCAGACGAGAAAACCCCTAAAGTTGCTGCTGTTACTGCCTCTAGGGTATTTCAGCGAATCCATCAGATACGAGCAGCGACGTTCGCTTACATTGTGAGACGACAACTTGTTGAACTTGAGGAGAGGTAGATAGTTTATCTGGCTTTCGTCTTTGTTCGAAGTTCGAGTTAATGCTTTATTTGCCTTTTTACAGGTCCTGAGGTGCTCGTCGTAGTTGTAGTAAAAGTCTTCGAACTCTGTGACAGTAAGAGTGTGTGGTAGTAGTAGTAGCCGCATTAAAGTTGTACGTTTATTTAAAAACATAATGAATGTCCTTATGCGGGACGGCGCATGCCGCGTTGCACTCTGCTGCAAGCCTCTGTTTAATCTACCTCTTTTTTGTGACAAAACAACAGTCGTTTGGAGTCTGGTCTTTGGCTGAATTAAATACCTTCCATTGAACTTACCGCCTTACATATATCGTATGCAGAATTGTAATTCTTGTAACCTGTTGTCCAATATGAATGTATGATACATGTATGACCAAACATTAGTGCTTTAAAAAATGGGTACAAACGAACTTTCTATCTTTCATTGCGTCCCTTACCACATACTACAGTGTGTTTTTCAAGTGATGTTGTTTTTTAGGATACTTAGAAATAACATAATTATATGTTATATATAGGTATCTATAAAACTTCTCCCCCCCCCCCGCCGTTTGGCAGCTCGTCGGTCGTACCAAATCGAGCTCCGTTCAAATATCATCAGCCATCTCGCATATTTTGAGGGAATTGACCTGGAATCCGTCACAGACCATCGTAAAGATGAATGCGATCGACCTACCGAAAACCACCCGGCAGTATAGCATATGGTTTTAGTTTGTGTCTGTGTTCGATTTGGCGGCAGTGCACCAGTGTGAGTGGATTGCTTGTGTTTTACCATCCACAACTCAGTGAGTTTTTAACCGTCGATTGTAAAAAATTACTTTTATCGGCGATTCCAAAAGGATGGTTGAATAGGGAAGTTTTTAGTTAATCTAACTAAGAATTTCACGATTTTCCAACAATACCCCCTCCTCTTTTTATTTAACTCTCTGTCCAAGACACACCTTCACATATTTGTGAAGGCTGTTTGTGTAGCGTCTGTCTCGTCTCTTGCTTTGTAGCGAATTTCTGCCACTAAGATCTAGATGAATTGATGTTGTTGCTGTAGGGGCTAGTTGCCGCTGATGTGATTGCTAGCCTTATTATCATTATTATGATTATTATTGTGCCGCCCCCAGCTCGCCATCGCTGCGAGTCCAGCAGCGCTTTGCTTAATGAATGGGCTCCACCGGCCACAAGAGTCAGCGTTGCAATTGCACTGATGTTATGCTGATGCTACTGTCACTACTGCGACTTGCTACATTTGTTCTACCCAGACGAAAGGAGTAGTTTGCTGAAAGTGGTCGATTGCTGTGTAGTTACCCGCCCCCCCCCGTGTTGCCCCCAACGCTGAGTCTCAAAACGACTAAGCCGACCCCCGTTTGGCGTTCTTTCGCCACCGTAGCAGCGACCACCATCATTCGCCAATGCATGTTTTAGCCCAAACAAATAAAACCCGACAAGCAGCCACCACCACCACCCCCGCCACCGTTTATTCGAGGAACGACCTCTTCCGCCATTTGTGAGTGGCGCGTTACGACAAGACGACGAAAACACACTTGTCGTCAATTTGGTTGGCGACAGACAGTTAACAGCTTCTCTCAGACTACTCCCCTCTCCCCCCCCTCCCGTCCTCGCAGCCATTCTTCCCCTTCTACTATTCCCCCCTCCCCTTCTCCTCCTCGACCTCGTCCTGCTTTCGACCTGGATCAATGGTAATCGATAGTTTCGCCGCGACCGGCTGGCGCCCGAGTCCGTCTCAAGCTTATACTTGTACGACATATACTTGGGGGGAGCGGGGGGGGGGGGGGGCACAAGATAGGTGTTTGTGCGTGCGGGTGTGAGTATCTGTAAATGTAGAGTATGGTGTACGTGTGTTTTGCTGTGCTTCCGTACGAGGAAGTGTACAAGTGCACTCATGCAAGTGGACCTACGCTGTTGCTGTCGGCAGCGCTGTTGTTCTTGGCGCTGTTGTTGTTGTTGTCGGCGGCGCTGTTGTTGTTATCATTGTTGTTGTTGTTGTATTAAGCTCCAAACTGTACATTGCTACGTCGTCGTTCGTATTCCGCACGTTAGATTACGGCGCGGAAACGGGGACCGGCGGGGGTAAAGGCGGCAACGATCTCGGCGACCCACAGCGACTACGCCAACAGAACCGCTAAGCACTGTATACATGCATGCATGTATGTATGCCTGCCTGCGTGTCTGCCCGCCGTGCCCTGCCAGTACGTCTGCCTCGGGCACAATGTACGCTGGTTCGTCTGCCCGGCGGCCGCCGCTTGCCCACCCTGTCTGTCAGTCTGTCTGTCCGTCCGACCGTCTACGCTTGGGTCGTCGCGGGTCGCCGTCTCGCCAGCCGTACGGGGAGGGTCCTCACTACCGAGCGAGTGCGGCTCGGGCAGTGGGGGCCACCGGCTGCAAAGGCAATTGGTGCGAAAGCTACCGGCGACGACCGCGGCCATTGTCTTTGTTGTTGTAGACGGACTTTTTGGTTGAATGTACAGCTACGACCACCATATAGAACTGCGCCGACTGCAGCTACCGCTGTTGTCCATTCGGTGGTGTGTCGTATGTCGAGTGCCTGGCTGTCACCCGAGTAGTACTCGTAGTAGTAGTAGTAATGGTAGTAATAGTAGCAGGAACAGTACCAAGAGTAATGGTGGTGGTGGTGCAATAGGTAGTGGTAGAAGTAGTCGACGACAGCAGCAGCAGCAGCAACAGTGTCGTGGGTCTGGCTGGCACGTGGATGGGGTCGATGAACAAGGCAAAGGGTGGCCGCGACGTACGCCGCCGCCACCACCACTCGGGAGGGTAATGACCGGAGCGGAGCGTCTGTTACAACGGCGGTTGCTGCTGCTTCCACTACTTCCGCTACTGTAGAGAAGGGTCACGTAGTTGGCTACCCGATGCTGTGCCCCTCGGAGCCTCCCGACAATCACAACGATTATCTAGCTGTGATAGGGTCCTGCTAGTTGTAGGTCCGTGCGTGCACCGTTAGTTAGGGTTCCAAAAGGTCCGCGCCCTATTCGTTCTAGCTGCTCGCTGCTTGCCTCGCTTTGAGTTGGGGTCTGTCGACGTCCGAGTCCTGCTGGTAAGGTCTGAGCAGTCTTCCTGCTAGCTGGGGCCCATTGAGATCTGGGCTATGTCCCTGCTAGCTGAGGCACGCAAAGGTCTGGACTCTGCAGGCTGAGGTTTGCCAAGGTCCGGATCATTGCTGGCAGTTGGGCCCACTGAAGTCTGGCCTCTCCCCACTAGAGGGGGCTCAGTGAGGTCTGGCCTCTCTCTGGTAGAGGCGGCCCGCCGAGACCTGCGTCCTCCCTGCTAGAGGGGATCCACCGCGGCCTACGCCCTCCTTTCTGGAGGGGGCCCGCCGACACCCGCGCCCTTCCCGCTGGATCGAATCACTATCCGCCAGCGGATCTGGTCGTCCGCCACCGAGTACCCGATGGCGGCGACGGCGGTGGCCGGCGTACAGGCCTGTGACTCGGAGCGGACCTGCAGTGCGACACTAGGGGGTGCATCGACCCACATAATATCCCAGAGACGGCCGTGAGTGGCACCATGGGGGTGGGTGTCGTTGAGCGGATCTCGTGTACTATTACCACTACGATTGCTGCTGCTACGACTGTTGTTGTTCATCGTCCGGAGCGGAGGCTGGGGGTGGGAGTCCGACACAGCCAACAGCAGAAGCGGCGGCGGCGAGCGAGCGAAGCAAATGGCATCGAGTACCACCACAGAGTGACAGACAGTTAGACAGACCAGAGTCACAGACCGACGCACAGACAGACGCACAGACAATCTAACTGAGAAACCCCCGAGGGCTGTGATAGTGGGATTTCAGTTGTCGTGGCCGAGTCGGGGGAACTTAGGCGAGGTACACTAACAACAATGACAACAACTACCACAACGACATGGTGGATTGTGTAGACGACGATTATCATCTATCCATCCACATGAACTCTTGGCACGCGCGCTTAGCCCGTTCATTCAAACCCACCCTCACGACGGGCGAGGGCGAGGGGAGGGATATACAACAACAACAACAGTAGCAGCAGCAGCAACAACAACGACAACAATAGAGGTTGTTCCACCGCAGGGTTACTTGAGGGTCCCTTACAAGGACGGCGGCTGGCGCCACCAGGATGGGTTGCGCTACGAGGGGATTCGGGGGACGTTTTGGAGGGGGGAAATGGGTGGCGTAGCGACGACGACGACGACAACAACAACGACGTCAGCGGCAGCGTTGGCGGTGCCGTCTAGACGTCCGAACCTCGCCGCCGTATGTGGGCAGATAGATAGATGTATGTGTGGGTCATGGGTTGAGGCGCAGTGGTAGAGAGGGTCTGCAAGCCCGACAGTCTGATCTGTGGGGCCGCCGCCGCCGGGCAACTAGAACGCTTGCTGGCCCAACCCATCCGACGGTGGCGTCACTCGGCCTTAGGCTACCGCCGAGGTCACATCATCATAGGGCACACGGCATGCAGGCCGACGGTTGGGCGATTGCTTCGCCATCATCAGCACTCACTCCGCCACGATCACGACCACGACGACGTACAAAGGAGCAAACGTACTACGCACGCGTCTAGATAGACACTTAGCCAGCTAGCGAGATTAGTGTGGATAGACCCATAGATAGGTAGACAGATAGATAGATAGACAGATAGATAAATAGCGAAACGGATAACGGGCAAGCAGAAGTAGGATGACCGTTGTCGTTGCCTTTGAGCCAGCCTCCTTCGAGAGGAATGCTACTGCGGCCGGGCTGCAACTTCTGCTGTGCCGCCAGCAACCGAGCGCAATAAGAGCACCGTGATTTGCAGCAGGCAGACTTTGCTGGACTTTAATGGTGCGGATGGTGTGCAAATTGTTTTGTGACCGACCGACAAAAAATAAGTCTAAGAAGAAAGAAGATAAGAAGAAGCAGAAGAAGCAGAGGAATAAGAAGAGACAGGCGAGAAAGCAAGCAAGCAAATAGTCGCGTAAGCGTGACAACAACATTTCGAAGTGTGAACGATTGGCAGCTTTAAGGCTTACCACTACTGCGGGTGCTTTCGGTGCTTTCTTGATAGCTAGGGTGCGGACGATGGTTATGAAGTGTCATACCCAATGTCGACTAGTCGCAATGCTTCCGCCTGCTGCTGCCGCTGCTGCGGCATCTGTGAGTGCTTCTGTAGCTGTGAGTGAGTAACGAAGACAACGAAGACGACACACAGAAGTGATGATAATGCCGCCGCTTGCAGGATATCTAGTAGGACTAGTAGATGCAACCCAAGTGCAGATCGGAACGAGTGACGAAACGCCTCATTGCCATGGTCTTCCAGCTTCTACGTGGAGCAAATAAGACCTTCCTGGTAACCTTCCTGTGACTTCGGTGATCAAGCTGCTGAGTAAGCACAGGCTCGTCGCGCGTCGGATGTTATTGTTTTTTATTGTTCTTATAGTCCTCTAGGACGTTGTTGCTATTGTTGTTGTTATTGCTGTCATTATTGTTGTTCTTACTATTACGACATTCGACGGCATGCTCGACGCTGCAAATTTTGCAGCGCATACGGCGGTGAAGTTAACGTGTCAAGACGGGACCCGAGACGAGCTCGCAGTCGAGAGCTGTTCGTACGCACGACAACGAACGAAGGATATACGGTCTTCAATAACTTCAATACAGATTGAAGCACTACCACTATAACTTCAACTACTACTACTACTTCTACTACGACTTCGACCACGACTACCCCACGATTGCCTCGTGAGAGCATCTCGAAGCGCCGCGTTCTCAATGTCGACGAGTGAGAAGTCAACGTCAACTCGGCCACCACCTCGGGTAGGTCTTCTTCAACCTCAAGCAGCAAACGCTCATTTCAGCATCTGGCATCTTTCACTATGCTTCTATTCACTTAAAAAAAAACGGATGTTCACCATTGTTGTGTTCTCGTCACCACATCTGTTGTTGTTGAAGTTGTTGTTGTTGCTGTTGTTGATGCTGCTGCTGTTGTTGTTGTTGATGCTGCGGCTGTTGTGGCTGTAGCCGTTGATATTCATGCTGCTATTATCGCTTTGCTTCTGTGAGGAGGCTGAGGTATGCTTAGAATGATGACGAGTATTATTGTTGTCATGATTATTATGCTTCGTATTTTTGTTATTGTTGTTATTATTGTTATCATCATCCCATTAGGTGAGTTGGGCGGAGGATCGCCACCACCTGGAGACCGACAGACTACCCGATCGAGCGACCGAGCGTCCAACCGAGGAAAAGGGAGGGGGCGTCGACTCACGCTGAAAGTGATCTTGCTCGGGCGCGAGCTGTCTAGAATGACATCTGTCTAAATGCTATGACACTGGCGGGAGCATTACGAATTCGTTTCCTCCAACCCCTACCCCCCCACCTCCCATGGGCGTTGAGCTGCAGAGCGACAACCACGCTGCATATATATATATATATATATATATATATATAAACCACGCTGCACATATATATAAATATATATATTCATTCTAATGCAAAAATCTTGTTGAAGCCTTTTCTCCTCACTGACGCTTTATGGGTTCGCTGAGTACGAGGTCTGCGGGCATCAAGTCAGACCAACCTGGCGATTCGAAACGATCCAGCGTCAAGATCACTAATTAGATGGGGGGACGGGGGTGGGTGAAGGGGTGATACTTATACACATATATGGTCCTTTCCTCTCTCTCTCTCTCTCTCGGTCTGTCTGAGAAAGAAAGAATTCAAACGAGACAGAGAGAGGAAAAAAGAACTGATACCATTAACGACTCATTCTTATACGAGTAGTTTGCGTTTGTCTCACAGTTCTTGAAAACGTGAGAGTAGCATGCATTCGACATTATCGTCAGCGCATTGTATATTCTCAGCAACTTCAGCAAAAGCTCTGATTCAAAGATCCTACAGAGTTTTGAATGCTCGACGCCACCGCTAGTGGTGCGCGCATCGAGGTTGGCCGCCGGTTCCCTATTACTACCACTACTACTGCTACTTTTCAGAACGAGCACGATACGAAATAAGCGACTCTCCTCTGATTGGGCTCTGTCTTTGTTGCTATGTTGTCTATGTTACTTGTTTCTATGCGTGTGTGTGTATTGTTTTTTGTTTGCATCGGTAGCTTTTTTGAGCAGGCTACAATGTATAATCGTGCAGTGCACGATGCACATATATGCTGGTTGTATGGCTTCAGGATCTAATGTCCGAGACTTGTGCAAGACGTCGTCCGAGCCCGGGCCCCGTTTTTTTAAGAAACGACGCCAGAACCAGTGCCGCTTTTTCGCTGCGATCATTTGACGCGATGGACGCCCAAATCTGCTTGTTGCGCTGTCATTGTCGTCCTACGATCACGACGACATGCACGAAGAAGTGCCGTCATCACAAACCTACGACCTATACGTGAACGTGGCTACGTTGCGCAAAGTAACTTTAGTCAGTGTTAGGGGTCGAACGTTAGAGGCTACGATGAATGGGCTTCTATGAGCCAGCCGGCGCCCCTCTGTCTGTGTGGGTCGCTTTTGGACTTGGCCGAGTGTGCAGCGAAGCCGTTGTTCTTGTTGTTGAAGCTTTATTGCGATTGTTGTTGTAATTTAACGTTGGCCGCTTTGAAAGGATCTCCACAAATGAGCGCAACTGTCTTTTCTCTTGACTAAAGTCGTCTGCCGCCGATCTGTCTGTTTGGGTAAGAGAAGAACAAGATTTCCCATTCGACTTTACCTCGGAGCAGCTTTTGTTTGACTTCAACATGCAGTTAGCTTCGTTCTTTTACTTCGGCGGCGACGTACGAATTGTGTCGGCGCTTGTTCACTTTGCTAAAGGTAGATGGTTGTTGTGTCTGAGACCTTCTATTGTTTACGTACTGGGCTTAGCAACATAGCAGAACAGAATAACGACAGCTGGCAAAACAACAAGTGCAATGGGATGGCCCCGCTCATGTACGACCAGACCCCCCGGCTACGCCTGTAAAAGATTCTGCTATAAGATACAGCAGCAGATTATGCGGCTGTCGCATCGAGCGAGTTTGTGCTACTTTTGCGCACATTTTTGGGACACATAGTTGGGCTGTTCCTCCGGTACGAAGAATATCTACTTTCGCTGTTAGCGTTATTAGTGTTATTGCTGTGAATGTTGTTCCCTCCCCGGCGTCGGCCGTCGCCCGGACAATGGAGGTGTTATTCGGGGGACAGGGCCGGGCGTGCTGTGGCCTTCATAACTGGGTCGAACGGACCGCGCCCATGGGCAGCATCCACCTACCCATTCATCCATCCATCCACTGACCGAGCAACCGCTTTAAGGTCGTCCTCAACCTGGGCCACGCCCGTGCCAGACCCGACAGACGCGCGATTTTTACTGTAGCTCCGCCATGCTACCCACCGTATATATATATATATATACACCTCATGGTGCGCCTGTATATATATATATATATATATATATATATACACCTCATGGTGCGTCTGTATATATATATATATATATATATATATATACACCTCATGGTGCGCCTGTATATATATATATATATATATATATATATATATATATATATATGTATATATATACGGAAGTATGTATGTAAATAAATATAGCAGCCGCCAAACCCCTAGACTGTCGGGCGCTTTGCCGTCTGGGCTCGGGTGATCAGTTAGTTGTGTTCGTTTTGAAGCACTCTCACTCTCTCTCTCTCTCTCTCTCTCTCTCGCCGGCTATGGCATGGGGAATTGCCCGGCAATAAATATGGCGGGCTATCGTTCGGCCAAACAAAGGAGGTGCGAATCATTTCAGGTGTCTGCCAGTGTGGCGGCTGGCCGTATAGTTTGCTTGCCTTCTGTGGGGTGGGATCGGTGTACGTACCAGGCTTCTCTTTTTTGTACATGTACTTTTCAGCGGGTTATACCTTGAGATACTGCGAGAATACCTTGTGCATGGATTGTTTAAGCAAAAACACAACTAGAGGAAGGAAAGACAGGCAGATAAAGAGAGAGAGAGAGAGTGAAGGACGCAGGATGCAGAACGAGATAAGGACCAGATTGAATCGCAGCGAGAGAGAGAGAGGAAAACAAGCACATAGGTATGGAAAGCCATTTTGTTGCACGTTGTTTTTACCCTGCGTGCCGTAAACGATTGCACGCATTTTGTACGCCCGGGGGCGTCCGCCATCTCGTGGGATAGCTGAACCTGAACTGCTGCCGCCACTGGGCGTACGGACCTTTGGAGCGAGTCCCCCCCCCCCCCCCACGGGTGCAGATGTTGGCGGCGATGCTCGACGAGTAAAAACAACCCCCGCTCTCTCGTACATACAGTGCGCTGTTCTGCCAATCGGCGCACAGCGAGCGACAGCAGAGAGTCTGTAGCATCACTTGTTATTGCGTTTAACGTTTCATTGCTGCAACCAGCGCTATTTTGCTATTTATAGCATTGCTTTTAAACAACGTTTAAAAGCAACACAAGTCGTAGAAGCAGCATGTGTACGTTGCGTAGTGACTGAAGGGGTCGGGTGAATCAGGTGGGGTCATCTGGGTCAGGTGGGGGTTTGAGATTTCAGACGGTGCAGCTCGGGCGCATGATGCTCCCGAGTAATGATGAGGGGCGGCTCGCTTTAGGATGAGGAATGATGACGATGATACCGACTACAAGAACGCTACTGATGAGAATCTAATTCTTGTTGACTAAATTGTGCTTACTGAAACGAGAACTAATTGGTTGTAGCGGTTAGCGCAACAGCACTCCTTCCTACTGATGATTAACGTTTCTCGAACCTGTTTGGCGTCGTGTTTTGCTGCGTGGAATCCGATTCGATATGCCTCTCTCTGTTTTTTCACCCTCTTAACGTTTGACGCCACTCCTGCATGGGTTTCGTCTTCGCCTTACTTTGCTCTATATCGACAACAACAACAACCACAATAACAATCACGTGCCTTGTGATTCGTACGCCATTCGATACGCAATCTCATTCATGTCAGCAGCAGCAAATGCAGTTGGCATTGGTAAGTGTAGTCAGTAGTCGTAAAACGAGTACAACTTCTAGTGGTGGTTCGGTGTGGTATTCTCGGCGAGGTATTCGCCGAGCTATTCGAGCTCGTTTTGGGTCATCTCCCCCTCGTTCCTTTCTTGTTTGTTTCTCGCGCGCGCACCCCACACCACCCCCCGCCTCTTCCACCGCTCCCCCTTTCGGTCTTCCTCTCTCTATCGTTTCGTTCTCGGGGGTTGTAGTCTCTTTCGGATGTCGCCGGCGAGTCATCCGGCCGCTTTCTGTATGGGCGTATGATCTAGGCCCGGTCGTTTAGAATGGGTGAGTGGTGGTTCTGCGCCATTGTGACATGCGTAGCAGCTCTGATGTGGCTGTTGGCGGCCTGGTTGGCCTCGGTCACTGCGGCGTTTGCTGTTTGTGCTGCACGCCCTGCACGTCGCGTGCATGATGTCATCCTACATCCGCTGTGGGGTTCTGTGGCGTGCTGTACTCTGTGGGATCGTGCCGTGTGTGGATCATCGCTATGCACGCTCGGGCACCCGAGAACAGTTGCTAGTTAGCGGACGGGGGGGGGGGGGGGAGGGTCATAGTGACAACTATTCGCTAGTGGGGGTAACCGTTTTTGTAGCGGTTGGTTGTTGTCGCTGGAAAGAAGGAATCGCTGTTGTGCTTGTGCTAGTTGGTAGTCAAGTTAAGTATGGTTTGGTCGTCAGTTAGTCAGCTAGTATGTCATCATGTCAGTGACAATGTACTGTTGAAGTAAGAAAGGATGAGACAGGTATGGGAATCGAAAGAGTTGAACCCAATCGGCCCAGTCAGTCTCTTCTTTGTTCCTTTCTCGCTCTGGCTCTCTCTCGCCCAATATATATATACATATATCTGGCTCTCTTTTGCCCTGTATATATATATATATATATATACTCTTTTCTCTTTCCGTTCGCTTCGATGTCGTCCGTGTGCGATGCTTCAATGCACGATGGGTCGCTACCGAACGCTTTTTAAAACGCGCTCTGACATCATTAGGAGGTCGCGAGTGCCGTGTACATGAATGGGCGGCAAGCATTTACTAATTATCAATATCGTGATGACTGTTGCGCGTCACTGAGCAAAGCAAAGATACAAGCAAGGACAACATTAACACGTTCGCTTTGCCTGTGGTTTGACGTTTTAAAGAAAGACTATAGTTGACAAGTTTGTAAGTATATATATATATCTACTTACACATGTTTAACTATAATTGCTTCATTTTAAGCACACGTATACAACTGTCTAAATCGTTTACGTATTTATGCTGAAATAGTAATGCATTAACAGTATTCGTACATTTATAAAATATACGCGCTCGAAAACTAGACTATAAATGCGTGCGTGTGCGTTTTGATTTTATTTTGCTGTTATTTGTAATGCTTTTTGTGTAAAGGTGCATTCGCATAATCAACCTATTACGTTTAGTAAAATTGTACTTAGTGCCGAGGGGGAGGAAGATCTATGTGTGTGTGGCTCACTTTGTTACCTTTTGCTGGAATTTGGCTGGCTATATTACGTTTGGCAGGAATAATTACCCTGGCTTCTTCTTTGGCGGCTTCCTAAAGGTAACGATTTAGTTTAGAAACGCTTTACAAATAATCTCCGGTTGCTTCACTCATGTTTATCCTTTTCGACAACCATGTTTGCCGCTTTACTATGTCAAGGGAGACAACTGTCTTAACTGGGATGTCTCCCGTATCATCCAGATTTGAAATGAACCGATCAAAAAACCACCTTGCAACGTTTATTTTTAGCTGCTACCCTTTTCTCTGAACACAGCCTTGCGTGCGCTCTCCACGCGCCCCATGACGAATAATTGTCACTTGCAAGATTTCCGCTTAGCTCTCTCGCTCTTTCTCCCTCTCACCACTTCTTCATTGATATCATCATTATTAATATTTTAAATCGACCTGCCTGTTGATCTCTCTCACATCTATCGTCTTTCCTCGTTCCTCTTTCCATGGGTTTCCTTAATTATCTGCCTGATTAAATTCCAATCTTCGCCCAATCTGAGCCCTGATCTCACCCCAGTCTGAGTCCGGCTCACACAAAAAATGTTGCTAAAATCGTTGTCGGTCGCTATCATCCTTGACACTCCGAACACCACCCTTTTGCTGGTGACGCAGTGCTTGCCGGAAGGCTGCCACGACCACCACAACAACACCACCACCACCAACAACAACAACAAAAGTCGTACTGGCTGTATTTTATTACTTTATTACTACCATTACTAGTACTCCTGTGTTACCTCGCGCGCGTCATGACAATACTTCTTCTATGCGGGCTCTGACATGCGTATATGCACGTCGTATTGACGCCATCTCTCCCCTCTCTGTCATCTTCCTCCCTCTCTCTCCTTGTCGTCTCTCTCTCAGTAGGGTGGTGTTGTACGCCAGCCGGTAGCAGTTACCTTCATTTCTACTCCTGGGACTGGGACTCCCAACAGTGTCGCGTCGTCGTCTCACCGATTCATATCCGCCGATCGCCATTCGCGGAACTGTCAACGTTCTCGACGAACGAAAATAAGTCTTCGAGACTTCCGTGCGCAGAGATCGCAGAGAGACACAGCTCGTGTCTGCAGCGTCTGTAACCGTACTGCCGTGCTGGCTTTTGACAGTAACGAGTCCAGCTGCCCGCAGAGGTTGGCCGTGTCGACAACCACAACGATGACACAACGAACGCCGACGACGGCGACGACTACGATGACGATGATGATGAACAAAACGAAGAAGAAGGCTGATTGAAACCTACGACACGAAACTACTCGCCGGCCGGGCTACTGGGCTAGGGTAAAGCTCGTGCGCTCCTGTCGACAGCTCAACAGAACTAACAATCTATGTCTTGTCTGTTTCGCCTCTGGACGAGTCGTCAGAGCAACACGAGACACAAACCCTTTGACCGGGTTTAGAGTCTTCCGACAGGTTCTCTCGCCGACTTTTGAGTTGATTATAATGGGCATAATACATATATAATGCTGTCTGTATATATATATATATATATATATATATATATACATAAGGCAGGTGCTACGCCGACAAGGGCGGCTCAAGTGTCCACGCATATTGTCTGCCCATCTATGAAGAGCGACTGAGGAGATTCTTGAACGTTTCCTAGCTGTTCCTGTACGTCTTTCGATATCTGTCCTCCTGCTCATAGTTGTCCAGCTGTTTTCCTGTAATCGTGTTCTTGTCCTTGGCTCTCTTCGTCCTCTCCGTTGTTATGCGTGCAATTCGTTGTTAGGAACGAGTTAGGCGAATAGCGCTTAGTTTGACTCGGTGTCGACATGATTATTATTATTATTGCTAGTGTTGTTGTTGCTGTTATGGTTTGCTCCGCGAACGTGAAAGATTATGAACACCTACTCTTCTCATATTGCCAACACACATATTGACCACAGACGTACGCGTTAGAATTGGCGTTTATTTTCTCAAAGGTGGCTTGTCTGCTGGTTCATTAAACTACCTGCTTTTTAAGGGTGGTGCACGATCGGATGGCCGGCTAGTCATCGAATGGCCCGAGCAAGTTGTGCCTGGGAGTTCCATGGTACACCAACTTCGTTCAGTGTTCTACGCATGGAGGTTCTACGGTGTTACACGCCAGAACTACCTTCTACGACTGTGAGGGTTATTGAAACGCGCGCCGTTAGGATAGGCAGCGACGTACAGCGTTGTCATCGGCGTCACTGTCCCAGGTTTACATTTGTGAGGTTTGGTCGTACATGTTATAGCAAAAGCAGCTTATCCTCTCGTCAATCCCATCTTCTCCGTGTGTCACTTACTATGGAAGCAGCAGCATTGCCTTTACACAGTGCGAGAGACAATAGTTGTCCCACGTACTCTCTTTCACACGGGTTTCTGACACTGCTTTTAATCGGCTTGCCAGTTCTTGAATAAACATTTCCTTGCCAGTTCTTGAATAAACATTTTTTTTTCCATTTTAAATATATATGTGGAGGTATTTTATTTCGGATTGTCACACTCACAATGCACATGCGCCACTTGCCGCTTACAGTGCAACTACTATAGAACTTATAAACCCACTAAACCCAGATTCCTCCCCTATTCCCTCGGGCTCGAAGTTCTATGGCAGTACTTTAACACCCGCGGAGCAATAGCAAGCACGAAAGCTAACGGCTTGATATAGCGAAGCCAAGCGATGCGGTAGCGAAAAGGCCGTCCTGGTGAGCCGCGTCCTCGGAGTGCAAACACACCATCGTGTCCCGAACTAACGGTGAAGGCTTTTTGTCATTTTCCAGACCAGTAGAAAGTCATAGATCTGAGACATTTGGTTCCATTTTCCGCCAAATCAAGTTGGTCTGAGGCGTTTTGAATGAATTACGAAATTCCAATTTGACCATCACGCGCATTGGTTCTTCTGACTCTATGAAAGCTTAAGCTGCGTAGTCTGTCGCTTCGTCTCATCCGATCTATCTGGTACATTCATGCTGCTGTGACTTTAATAATACGTTGGCTTTTTAATCATCAACGCTAAGCCTATTTTCTGAATTAATCGCCTCAAGTTAGCCCGAGTGCCGCAGGCCATATGGAGCCGCCATATTTCTTCCAAAGAGCAGCGAGATTTGCTCTTCCAGCGGCTTAGTTGAAGATGTGATCGTTCTGTTCAGCATCAGCTGTCAAGTGTCGTGAGTGTAGGCCAACTACTCTAGATCAGCGCGATCAGGGCCTTACTGCATCCAATATCAAGATTCGACACACGTTCGCGTTTCTCTATAGTAGGGCTCTGCATTGCTTGGTCTTGTTCTTTCTGCCTGCTATATCCTCAAAAGGATAGTGTTCACGGGTAAGCTCCCTTGTGTTGGGAACGGGCTTTGATGTCGGACGGCATCCGCGAATTTACTAACAGTTGCTTGCTCACACCCACGATTCAACTCGACTCTTCGCTGCGAACTGTTTATATCATTTTGCGATGTTTTATTCTAATCACGGCTAGATTCTATATTTGTCTGTACAAAGGAGCCTGCCCTTTTTTTCAAACGTACTTACTGTTTTTGTTTGGAGCCTTGACGAACTTAAATAGATATCTCCAATGGAGTCAATTGTTGCCCGGCGTTCAAAATCCAATCTTTTGGCGTCTTTGGCTGAGGTGTCCCCAAGAGCCATAGAGATTCTACCAATACGGCTTAAACAACCAAAGCCGAGTCTAGATACGACAATTTTCTGATTGCCAACGGAGTCAAGAGCACCAAAGGCAGTAGCTAGGTCTGATCACGTAAACTCATATTTTGCTTGGCGCATGGCTTAAGGGGTCCGCGCACGGCCTGGTCGCACCTATTATTCTACGATATATAAATGTGTATATATTTGTCTGAATTTAGTGTTTTTTCCTATTTTTTTCTCCAAATTTCCTCAAATTGGGAACAAAATATAAAGTACACGTATATACGAAGACTAGGCAAAGCAGATATGCCCAAGCGGGCGTGTGTGTCTAGCCTGTTTCGTCTGGACTAGGTTACAAAGACCACTTCAGAAGGGTGTCCGGAACGAAGGCGACGTGTCCACGTTGTATATCAAGACAACGGCGACGATGTTGTGATGTTGAGTTAACGAACAATGACAATCTGCTGTCCCGGGACGACAAATTTAAGCAATTACAGATTAGGTCCGAACGCCGGGGGCAGCCATGGTTTTAAAGTAGACAGTAGGCTAAATTTATGGACATATCCGATTGATGCCGATTTACTTGTTAATTGTTGGCCTCCGCGAGGTGGGCTGCGTAGCCAGTCTCGGATGTGCCATTCCGCCGCCGATAAAAGAAGGGGCTAAAGAGTAAAACTATATATATATATATATATATATATATATATATATATATATATATATACATATATATATATATATACATATATAGATATATATATATATATGTGTACGCACACGTATATAGTCCATACTGGAAAAAGTGTGATGGCGCATGCGGTGTATGCAGGTACCATTTGCAGTCCCAGGCGGGGGAAGCAACTACCACGGAAGCTTAGCCACGCTGTATGAGGGGCAGCGACAGGGCTGCGGCACCAAAACGCCTCTGGACGGCTCGGCGTCGTCACATGGCTTGGTAACGACTGCCGCAGGCAAACTGTCGGGCATTAATTTTGAACTGTACCGCCACCGTCTCTTCGGTGTTGGTGGCGCCGACGCCGTCGCCGCTGCGGTCTGCCAAGTTCGTTCAGAAATAGGAGGGAGAAAAGAAAGCTAGAGGCGGGTGAGAGTGGTCTGTTTCGTCTGAGGGGGGCCATTGGGGGTAACTAACTAGCTAGCCCGTAGGGTGTTTGTGGTCTGAGGACCGTGAAGGAATTGCGGGCGAGCCGCTTAGTCAACCAGCTGACCGACGGACCGCCCGGCCGAACAAACGAAGGAACTAACGGTCGGACGGGAACAGAGTTATGAATCCCACGAGACGCGAACAGCAGCATCAACCAGGCAGCAGCAAGAGCGGCGGCGGGCAGTAGCAGCAGCGACGTACGATCAAGTCGAATTTTCCCTCTGGTCTTGTGGGTGCAGGAGTTACTTGAGCGAACCTTTTTTTTGTTGGTGGGCAGATGGACGACGGAGCGGACGGAGAGGAGAAACAGAGAAGTCGACTGCAGGTAGGATACTAAAAGAGGATGGCTCAGAGGGTGGCTTGATGAAGAGAGAGAGCTTACCACCATACAGCCATTGTTCATTACAAGAAGCTTTCCTATTTGCTTTTGGGCTTTTGGTGGCACAAATGGCGTAATCTGCGCCGCCATCGTCAAATGATTTACGAGAGGTGGCGGAGTCGGCACCAGCCTTCACCTTTTCACCGTCGTCGTCTGGGCAGCGTCTGCCGAACTGTGCGTATTCCGAACAGTGTACAACGTTTCGCGGCCGCCGATGAGCGTCGCTCGCTCGGGCGGAAATTTCTTTCTTCGCTTTAATCGCCACGCTTCGCGAAGTGCCAGCCTTCGGACAACGAGGGCACAGAAGACGACGACGACGACGACGAGGCCGTCGACGATAACAACAGTTTGCGATTGCGTCGGTTTCCTTGTCCTTGGGGGAAGGGGGGTGGTTCTGACCCCCTGGAGAACACGGGCTTTGCTCGGCCATCATCACCCTCAACACTCTACAGCGGGTTTAAACTAACTAACCGTTAGAGTGCGGCCAACAAGACAAGAAGTACTTGAGCGACAGTTAAAACGTTCGTCGACGCTACTATAGCCCATCGTTTTGCTTTATGCAATATCAGTCAACATATATATATATGGACGGATGGATTCATCTTCCTGTTCAGCGTTTCGCCTGTTCAGCAGGATACAGCATCGTTACATACTGGAGTTCTGGTTTCACACCGAGTAGCACACATTTTGTCTGTAATGTCGAGGCAGAATGTCGGTGACCAAGTTATATACAAGTTTAGTGCTTCAGTGTGTGCATACGTCTGTACTGAGGACAACACAGTTGCCAGTGAATTAAAAATCACATTTAAGGAAGCTGTTTTCATTTCTATACTATCCTCCAATCCTTGCGGGCTTGGAATCCCTCTGAGGCATATTTTCAATTGCACGGAGGGCCGGACATATTGACAAACTCAGGTTTTCACCGCTTCTTTTCGCCTAAAAAATTTCGATCAACAACAGGGATCGAAACGGCGACCATGGTAGATGACAACCATGACCACCGCACTAGACCTCATGACCACGACAGCACGTATGAGGGTGCTCGCAGGTTTGGTTCGAGTACATATGATATAATATATATATATATATATATATATAGAAATGTGTTTGTGTGTATGTGGAAGTATAGGTACCGATGGCAGGGACAATGACCCCAAATAAAGAAAGGTCTGTAAGAATTTCATTTGCAAGCCGTAGTCTAATAATAATAATAATTTCTACTGTATGTGTATTTTTTTCGGGCCCGGTGGCGTGGTGCATGGTCGTCTGCGCCTCGCAACCGAAGGAGACTGCTAGATAGGTGCGCGGGTTCGAGCCCCACCGCTGCACATTTGTATTTATGGGGGTCCGTCTACGAAGCAATGCGAAAAGCCGTCCCGTGGACGTTAAATCTTTACTTAAAAGCCCGAAAACTTTACTTTGTATGTGTAATTTGTGCAAGCGAAGCAAAAAGCAACCACACTACTCGTAGAGATGGCGCGGGTAGAATGCAAACTTGTGGTGGGTAATGGTTGTTTGGCTGGACGCCTGTTAATGTCCCGTCACAAATCTCCATTATAAAGGAAGCAAATCGTGTTTACAATTGTACTGTGTTAGGAGGCAGTTCGGATTTTTCGGACTCAGTGCATGGAGCCAA